>JBBDGP010001873.1:100000-285000 GCA_037952835.1 Lithobates septentrionalis | reverse complement strand
GTTTGAATCTGTCTCACTGCAGATTGGGTTTTTTCTATCTTTTCTTGTGGCAGAAAAACTTTCTGAAGCACCAAATTTATTGTACAGCCCAGGAACTTCATCTCTGCTGGCTCTGAATTAGATTATTCTAAATTCAGGAGCCAACCTAGGTTTTTTAGGTGAGCCTGAGTCAACTGAAGATTTGTCAAGACCTGTTTTTTGGAATCTGCAAAGAACAGATCGTCCAGATACGGGATGACCGAAATTTCTCTTAGCTTCAGAGGTTGCAGGGCTTCCGCCATTACTTTTGTAAAGACCCTGGGGAAGGATGAAAGTCCGAATGGCAGGGCTCTGAATTGGAGATGCCAAATTGAATTCCCCAGGTTGAGAGCCAGACGGAGAAACCATTGGGAATCCTGAGCTATCAGGACGTGCAAATAAGCGTCCCTTAGATCTAGGGATGCCATAAAGCAATCTGGGATCAGTAACTTAGTTATTGAATAAATCATGTCCATCCGAAAGTGTTTGTAACTGATCGATTTGTTCAGAATTTTTAAGTTTAGTATCAACCGCTACTTCCGAGGGTTTCTTTACCAAGAAGATGTGAGAATAGAAGCTCCGACCTTCCTGATGTTTTGGGACTTGGATAATCACTTCCTGTTGGATCAGATCTTGAAGCAGGTTCATCATTACAGAAGCTTTTTCCTTGTCCTTTGGCAGACCTGTGACATAAAATCTGCTCGGGGTGGGGGGTTCCGAGAATTCCTGGGAGATAACGCTTCTTACGAACAGGATTGTAGTTTTTTCCCACTGCAGGTGAAAAGCAATCTTCCCCCCCACTGCCCCACTGGGGTGAGACTGTCACTTTTTCTTAGGGGGCTGGTCTGGGGGGGGGGGGGGTTTGAGGAGCACTCCCCCTCTTCCCTTGCCCCTTTGGGAGACCCAGCGGTTTTTCTGGTCCTGGTCCCTATTTTTGTGGGGCTGTTGGACAGCAGGAAAATTCTTCTTGATTGGTTGTTTTTTGGAAGGAAACGCCTATTTCTTGTCAGCTGTCCTGTCCAAGACCATTTCAATAGTCTGGACCAAAAAGGTCACCTGAAAAAAGCAAGTCCAAGTTTTCAACCAGATAGCACACCTAGCTGAGTTCAGCAGTGCTGAAGATCTCGTTGACATCTTTACTGATTCAGCCTCTGCGTTCCAGGCGACTGGAATTGTCTCCCCGCACCTACAGAAAGCCACGTTACGTCACCGGACGTGACGTCACCCGCCAGCTGGGACCCGGAACCGACAAGCGGGAAAACACTGCCGACCATTCCTTGCAGACCCCAGGCACACGGACGCCGACGCCTCCTGCAGGCCATTGCTTCCCCTGAGCTAGAGAGGTTGGGGACTCCGGAACACCCCCCGCCCGTACTGGGGGGGGGGGGGGGGTGCTGGGATGGTCACTGCACACCAGGCTGACAACCTCCTTAAGGTAAGCCTTCTCCCTCCACCTTGGAGAGAGCCAGCTCCCCCTGGTTCCAGCAGCGCTTCCACCAAGGCGGAGGAAACACAATAACTGAAGCCATGGTGGAAGAGGAGGGATTTAAAGGCTGCATTTGTTTCCTGGAAAATGGGCAGAGTTGTGCTCTCTCCAAGGTTGTCCTGAAAGGCGATTTGAGAAATTGACACTTTGCGCCCAATTTGGACATTTTCACTTAGGTGTGTACTCACATTTGTTGCCAGCAGTGTAGACATTAATGGCTGTGTGTTGAGTTATTTTGAGGGGACAGCAAATTTACACTGTAAGACCCCGTTCACACTGGGGCAACGGCAGCGCTAAAGTGGTGCTCATTTTAGTGGCGCTTTAACAATGTTTAAGTGGCGCTTTTCGACCGCTAGCGGGGTGCTTTTAACCCCAAAGATGGGCGCTTTGGAAGACCTGCCCATTCATTTCAATGGCCAGGGCATTTTGGAAGTGCTAAATACAGCGCTCCCAAACCGCCCCAAGATGCTGCTTGCAGGACTTTTCACAACATCCTGCAAGCGCACCGCCCCAGTGTGAAAAGTCAAACTGAAATGAATAGGAGGCAGTTTTCAGGTTGCCTGACAACCGCCTCAGTGTGAAAGGGATCTTATACAAGCTGTACACTCACTACTCTACATTGTAGCTGTGTCATTTCGTCAGTGTTGTCACATGAAGATGAAATAAAATATTTACAAAAATGTGAGGGGTTTACTCACTTTTGTGTGATACCGTGTGTGTGTAACATTATATATATATATATATATATATATATATATATATATATATATATATATATATATATATATATATATATATATATAATTTATTTTTTTATTATATATGAAATGTGTGTGTATGTACAAGGAAACAGTGTCTTACCTTGCCCACATCACAGGTCTTGTTCAGGTTCCAAGCTTCACCCGTCATGGTGGGCAAACCCCCAAAAGACGTCTTCTGGGATTGAATTTAAATTAAAATGAACCACAGCCCTGGGCCTTGTTGCAACTCGTACCAAATTTATTTTTAGATTCAGATTTTTTTTTTTTAAGAAAGGTTTTTTTCTTTAGCTGGCGATCCACTGTTCAGTAAAAAGTGATCTGGGCAGCTCTACAGTTGCCTGATCACTTTTATGGTAGTGAGAAGGGCCAGGCCATTTTCCGCCTAACCTGTGCTTGATTAGAGCAGTGGAGGGCAGGGGAGACATTGGGGGCTGTCTAACTCTGACTTGGGTGTCCCTAAAGAAGGGGAGTCCAGTGGTACAGAGACATTTGGATCGTTCTGAGCTCCAAGAAGTTTGATGGGGAGCTTGGCTTTGTTCTAGGACCATGTTCCTTGAACTGTGAGAGATTGGACACTCCTCCCCTGCCTAGAGACCCAAGGGACTGGCATCTGTTGTTATCACTTTCAAGTGGTAGTAACAAGTTAACCATTGTCAAGGCTGGGTTGGAACACCATCAAGATCCTTACTTAGAGCATATTTGTATGTATAAAAAATGGTGCGCTGCTCCTTTAAGTAATTGATTTGACAATATAATAATTACTAAGTGAATCACGAATTACCACCATAAAAATGATGTATATACAAGAATAAAGTGCAAATAATAATTACAAGCATGCGATTTTAAATCATATTCATCAATGGCGATCAGAACTAAAGTCCATGAAATGGACTTGTGGTATAAATATATAAACACAGTCCAATATAGATGTGCCAAACACGTTTTCAGCAGTCTACTATTCAGATAATTGTGTTGCAACAGTTCATAACATTCGGCCAAGCGCATAACTTTTTTCTTTTTCTTCAGGTTTGTTCCATGCCAAAAAGATGTTGTGTTGGAGAGGCCTTGAATAGAATTGGGTGTCATGGGATAATGATTGGGATGCCAGATATTCCCCTTGTCACCGACAAGCAACAATTGATCATGTGGATGCCCTACAAAACTTTTGCACCAGAAGGTATTTGTTTAGGGATTTTAGGTGCAGAATAGAACGAATACCCCTGTTGAGTTTCGGTACCGTAAACAGGTTTGAAAAGAATTCTTTGAACCAGTCCCCCAGGACTACTCCATTACTAAGAGGGGGTTCAAAGCGTTCTGCAAATCTAATTGTCCTTGAGCAGACCTTGGTTGGTTTGAGAGAAGGGGGGTGAGGGGGAGGAAGTAAGAACTTTATTTGGTACCCCTTTGAGCCCACAGTTCTGGGACGTCCATCATCCAGAAAGATGCAAATTGAAACAGACACCCCCCCCCCCCTCTCAGGAGTGAGGGTGCCCCTTCATTGGGAAGGCAGCTTTGAGGTAGCGTTGGTGGATTTTGCATTCAAAGTCTTGCACCAAAATGAAGGCCTGGATTAGGACTTAGCAGTTGAAGCCTGGATAGTGTGTTTAGATGCTCTACTGTGTATAAATACTAAAGCGCTGCTATGCAAAAAAAGATGACCATATGAAAAACTTAGAACAGCTGCACCATTTAAACAGTGATCTTACACTAACATTAATAAACAATTAAAAGAATAGTGCGCTAATTCCACTTGTACATAAATCAAAAAATGTAATTCTATGAGTACAAACTCTCACTGCCATTACCATACAAATTAATAATGGCGTAAAAAAAACATAAATCACACAATGGTGATAAGTGGTAAATATTCTAGAGAAAATGTCCCACACAATGAAAAGGAGTCTAGAATCCTTCCATAGACACTGTGGGGTTGATTTACTAAAGGCAAATCCACTTTGCACTACAATTGCAATACAAGTGCACTTGTAAGTGCAGTCGCTGTAAATCTGAGGGGAAGATCTGAAATGAGGGGAAGCTCTGCTGATTTTAGCATCCAATCATGTACAAGCAAAAATTATGTTTTTTTTTTCCCTTGCATGTCCCTCTCAGATCTACAGCGACTGCACTTCCAAGTGCACTTGCAGTGCACAATGGATTTGACTTTAGTAAATAAACCCCAGTGCTTCAATACGTGCCGCCTAGTAATACAATTCAGCGGATATACAACCTCCACGTAAATTGCCCACTCACCTTGCCTAAGGTGAGATGCAGAGACCAGTGTTAAACTAAGGTCCTTCTCTAGTTGAAGGGTGTTATAAGGCCTCCTGCACACTGTAGCTTGAAAAAGGTCAGTATAGCTTTTACTTTTACTGAGATAAAAGACAGCCCATTAATTGTAATGTGCTTATGCACACAGCCACAAACAATCGCCGTGCATTCTTCAGTAAAAAAAAAAAAAAAAAAAAAAAAAGGAAAAATCTGCATTTTTGCTCAGTAATTTGCACCTCATGCACCCAAATGTCCATTTACAAATTGTGCAGAACAAAAAACGGGAGAACAAGTTTTCGGGAATTTGTGCAAAATTGCGTGAACACTTATGTGCGAAAATACGTGCAAGTACATAAAAATAAAAGAGGTCTGAAAAAGTAAATGCTCAAACAGAAGTATTGTGTGCAAGATACCCAAGTCTAAGCAGTCTGAATGTTTTACATGCCTTTGAGAGAGAAAATGATTGCTTAAAAGCATTTGCCACGGTTCTCTTTCGCCTTGTTTCCGTCATTGCTATTAGTGAGGGTATTCTGCTAAGGGCTTTCATGGAGTAGTGTGCAAAAATGTGGTAAAAGTGTCCATAGAAGCAGTACACAGCAACCCGGGTGGTGTAGAAAAAAAAAAGGGCAGGACGAACCGCCACAGTACCTTATAAAGAGCTCTAGGTGGAAGTGGAGGTTAAAAGTGTGACCTGCGGAATGATGCAACACCTAGTCACCCACCTGTGACAAAGCCCTTGAAAATTTTACACTGTATATATGTGAAAACATTCCAAATACATTCCCAGTTTCCTGACAGTTCTAGCATCTAAGCTAGAGAGATATTCTGTCTCAGTTGTGTGGGACTAAACTAATAATCAGAGACACAGGGTGGCCCCTCTCTTACCTGTATCATTTTTACTGGTCCCTATATAGGATCCACGCTTTGCCCATCATGGTGGGCATACCCACAAAGGGGGTCTGCAGAATCTGGATTGCACAAGGATTGAACATGGTCCTGGACCTGTATAGCACCCTGCTGCTAACTACACATTGCACCAACTGCTGAGGTGAGCACCCATGCAGGATTCTGCACCCAAAGCAACATTACACAGGCTGCCCCTATGGCCTGGGGTCCAGGTACGGCTCCCAAGGTTGCACCGATCTGGATGCACTGCTTGTATTGTTGTATTAGAAGACAGTGAAGAGTTGAAGAGTTAATTGATGAATCTGAAGTTAAAATATTAAACTAGTTAAAGGAGAACTTCACCTGTTGAACATGTTACACCCGTACTTAGGGCGTAACATGTTCATGTTGCATGTGTCCAATCATCTGAAGATCTGATCAGCCATTGTCATTGTGTCATGTACTGTATGTTTAAGAAAGTGCTTGATGATTTACATGGACAGAAAGGTTACTAAAATAAACAAAAGATAGAATGAGAAGCCTTTAGTAGTACTTACTTGCAATAATTAGGGGGAGGGGAGTTTGAGTGTTAAATTTAGGGTCGGTTCACACTAGGACGACTTGGGATCCGACTTGTAAGCCCTCAAGTCACCCCAAGTCGCTTTACTGTGAGACTCTCATTAGAGTGAATGAGAGCATCTTAATTGACACTACTGAAGTCGCTTCGACTTCAGAGCGTACTACTTGTACTACTTGGATCCGACTTATAGGCGACTTGTACCCATAGAATTCAATGGAAGTCGCCTCCAAGTCGGATCTCCATCTATACTGAAGCGACTTTACAGTTAAAAAAATTAGTTTGCCCAGGCAAACCCCTCCCTCCCAGAGAGCTGATTATTCTGTGATTGGCCACAGCCAAAGTCGCCTGTCCTGGAGGCGACTTGAAGTCGCGTTGTAAATTGCTTTAAGTCGCGCTGAAGTCGCGTTGAAGTCGCCTTGCAAAGTCGCGCTGAAGTCGTGTTGCCCCTGTGTGAAACGAGCCTTAGAGGTCAAGTGTAGTTTTAAAGAGAAACAGAACTCTGGAAACTGTGTCCAAAACAAAACAAAAAAACAAAAAGTCAGGCAAAAGGCAAAGGACCAGTCACTAGTAGTTGCATGAGGTCTTCATACAGCTGATCTCACCCCCATTACCTATAATCCTGCCTTGTTCTGCACTGTATCTTTGTGTGGGGTCAAGTAGCTACCTAGGAAGAGGCAGAGTTTTGCTTCCCAATACATATTCCCGATGTGCTTCCGACGAGCAGAACGTTCAGCTAATCAATCAGATATCACCAAAAGGCACGGCATTACTTGAGACTAGAATTTAGAGGCAGCAGTGCCTTAGATCTTATGAATTATAAAAAATAAAAAAATGTGTAAGGATATTGTATCGAGTGCTGGCCTATGCTTCCTATGGCTTTTGGACACACCACACTTGGCCAAGCACCTTGAATGGCTCACGATGTGCGTGGGGATAGTTACATATGCACTTTAAAAAGAGAATTTCCCCTTACACTATGTCCCTTTGACCATTGTTGTCAATCACTTCAGCTACTTCTTTATACGTACCATTGTGTGCTTATATTACAATCTGCACAAAAAAGTATATATGTTTTCAGTTTTGGTAACAACCGCCAGACCATCTAACATGGATATAAAAAAAAAAAATATGTTTTAATGGATATGACACAAATTTGTTGAGGTGTCAGTCTACAGGGAAATACAGTATAATTTTAGGCAGACATAACGAAGACACTAAATGATTTGTTTGAAATATAAGCATCCCGTTTTAGGTTTTGCACAGGGTCTTCCGTTACATTGTGCCTTAGAGAAAGACATATATATAAAGAGAATGGGAAAAAAGGCTTGCCATGCACAGATTTATTTAGCTTGGCTTTTTGTATCTGAATATTAGAAAGGCACTACCATCTAGCTCGTAAATGCCAACATCTTTAATTACAAAAAAGTTTATTTTATGAAATTACTAAAAATTGTGGTATCTTAGGTTCAGGGTTGTCAATGGACATTGCTGTGAGAAAACACACTGTTTCCACATCGAAGTGTTGTGTAAATAACTCAACACTGTGGATAAAGGTGATAGAAGTAACATATAGACTAACAGATGGAGTGTGGCTACATAACTGCACCACAGCCCGCAAAGCTGTAGTGTTGTTAAAAAGCCTGACATACCTTGCATACAAATCTGTCTAGCTAATGAAAAGGAAGGTGTCTTACATAGTGTTCTGTACAACAGCAGTTATAAGATGCTGCAGGATGGCCTGCTCTTACCATTGGCATCTTGTACTCCAGTTAAAGCCCCAACAGCTGCAGCCGTTTCTCCTGACAAAACGATTTGTCCTCCTCCCTGAAGTGTGGCTTCTGCTAAAGTGGCTACTGCATGAGCCGCTGCTTCACTATAGTGAAACAAAAACAAAAACGACAGAAGCAGGCATTCTTTTATAGCGTAAAGTTAATGTAAAACATCACCTGGTAAAACAACCCATTCAGTTTAAAATAGAAATGAAAGGCAAACCATTTGTGTATAAATTAAATAGATAAAAACCTTATAAATTATTTTTTGTTTTAGAAGTGGTCAAATTCCCTCTGTTCTCAACTGCATAAGAGCTAGGGGTGGAGAGACATCAGTATACAAATCTTCCCAGTGAAAGGCTGGGAGAGGGGGGGCAACAGGATAAGTGTGATCATTGGAGGAGAGCAGGCTGAACAGGATACATTTTCAGTACATGCTACAGCAGGCACATATCAGGAATATGAAATGTTAGGCTTACATAATCTTTAATTTTTTTTTAAACTAAGACTAACAACCTCACACAACATTCTGAGGAATCTACCAACTACAATTCAATATTCTACAGGTTGTGTCAGATAAATATTGAGGTGTTACACAAGCCAATATTATGCAAATACTTGAATCAGCCATTATTCCTACCCCTATTAGTGTTCTTCCATGTTTAAAATTGAACGTCCCCAAAATGTATTTACTAGTTTTAGGGAAAGTGAGGAAAGTAGAAACTGACAGATTTTAATTGTTGTGTCCCACTGGACACATTTCCTGAGGAGAAATCCTCTTAACACAAATAGCAATAAAAACCCGACTAAGGCTCGGTTCACACCTATGCGGATTACGCCGCATCCAATTCGCAGAAATTTTTTAAATCTATTAGTTTGAATGAATCTGGTTCACATATGTGCATTGTATTCGGACTCCGCATCGTCCAAAAAAGGTTTGCATTTTCTAGGCATCGCGGTGCGAATTGCAGGCACATAATCTTCTATGGGAACGCATCTGATTTGCAGATGCGTTCCATTCTGAACAGGAATTCTCTCTCCCTCCTCACTACACCTCCCCCAGGTCAGCTGATCCGCAGCTACAACGGAGAGGAACCGCTGAACAGGTGATTTTTCTCTTTGCAGAGAAACCGGGGCTGGAATTCGCACTGCACATGTGTGAACCCAGCCTAATAGTTTTAAAATGTCTCCAAAAAAAGGATTTTCCAACACTTCCTGTCTTGGGAACAATATATTTCTTGTGGTGACACATCCAAAAATGAAAAAAAAACGGACAGACAACAACATTATGTCTACAACGCTGGCAAGTATGGTGAAGTATACTTAAATACAAACCTTGCAGTTTAGTATAGGTAAAACCATCACACCAGTGGCAAAAGATTGCATTACTACCATTGTTTACACTCTTCACCAGGACATACATTTTTTACTTTATACAACTTCACATATTTCATAAATCATCTGTGTTCTGCTCAAAGACCCTAACCCTGTATAAAACAGGACATTGATGATATGGCACATTAAAGTGGTTTTAAAGCCTAAACATTTTTTTTACCTTAACCCCATTGGCGCTGACAGTACGCAAATATGCAGCCTCTTGGTGGGTCTTAACACAGAGCAACCACATATTTGTGGCCCTGTGTAAACTTACTGTGCTGAGAGCGCGCTCCCCTGCACACTCCCAGCACGTTAGCCGGTAGGGATCAGTAAACTCCCATTGCATACTTGCGATTGGGAGCTTTCCGTTCATGTGACACCGATAGCCAATCACAGTGGTCACATGATTCGAATGCTTGCCTCCGCCTCCCAGCTTTTAGAACTCTTAAAGGGCCAGGAGGCAGTCAGTGGGAAGAGGTTAATGCATTCCGTGCATTAAGGTAAAAAATGTTTAGGTAAATTATATTGAACAGATGATTATCCATTTACGTCCCTTCACCCATAGAAGTAAATTGCTATCCAATTTTCATCCATCAAAAGATGGATGAAAAATGGACAGAGAACACCCATGTGAAAAGACCCTTAAGGGCTTTCTAGTCAACTTTAAAAGACTTTAAATGTATTATCTTACATTTGTCTATGTATGTCTCTTTTAAAGTGGTAATAAACCAGAAACCAAAAATGTATTATATTGCAGCTTACCAATCATCAGATGTGGTGGCTGCATTAGGTTTTTTCTTTTGGCTTTTTTCCTGTTTCCACCTGGTGATCTGGCCAGTAACACAACTCCTGTCTTAGTGAGACACCACTCTGGATGAATGAGCACAGGAGGCACAGTAGGCAGCAGCATTATCAGTTGGGGGGTGTTAAATGTATTAGCAGATTTAAATACATTAATTGAAGCCAAACTCCAGCTAATACTTTTAAATCCGTTACAGTAAATAGTTTTTTTGGGGGGGATTTTACATAAATAAAAGCTGATTTTTAGGTACCCCTGCCAGTGTTAAATGGTTTGTCTCATCCATGTAAACTGACACATTCTTTTTGAGAGCTTGAGCTTTCGAAAAAGACAATATACTTGCTGGCTGGATCGACAGATGAAAATAGAAGAAAGCCTAAAAACGAAAATGAAATACAGCCATCACAAGAATTGGTAAGCTACAATATAATAAAATATTTGCTTTTGGGTTTAATACTGCTTTAACCTCCCTGGCGGTTTTCCCGAGTGTGGTAAATTTCAGTACCATTAGCGGTAACCCCGAGCCACACTCAGGATTGCATTGCAGAATCCTGGTGCTGGTTACTTACCTTGTCCCCAGGATCCTGCGGTGTCCCCTCACTGTGCCTGCGGGCTCTGTCCTCCGCCCGATGCCTTTGTGTGCCGGGCTCCATTCCCTGCGAGTGTCGCAATGCACGGGGGCGGAGCCCAGCGGCAAATTCAAAAACTTGAAAATGCATAACACATACAGTACACTGTAATCTTACAGATTACATTACTGTATGAAATCGTTTCACATCCCTTTTGTCCCCAGTGGCTTGTCCACTGCATGCAGCTTTATATTATATAAACTGTTCTTTCTGCCTGGAAACTTGAAATTGTCCAAAGCAACTAAAAAGTGTCCCTTTAACCGCTTCCCGAACGGCGCACGCCGATGTACGTCGGCAGAATGGCACGGCTGGGCAAATGGGCGTACAGGTATGTCCATTTGAATTTCCCGCCGTGTCATTGCGTGCGCGCCGGCCGGAAGCTCCGTGAGTCGGGTCGCGGGTCCCGCGGACTCGATCGCCGCGGGGATACCCGCGATTGTCCCACGGAGAGCAGGAACGGGAAGATGCTGATGTAAACAGCATCTCCCCGTTCTGCCTAGTGACAGTGTCACTCGATCTCTGCTCCCTGTCATCGGAGCAGAGATCAGTGTACTGACACACACAGCCCAACCCCCCTACAGTTAGAAACAACTCCCTAGTACTGATTTAACCCCTCCCCGCCCCCTAGTGGTTAACCCCTTCACTGCCAGTGTCATTTACACAGGAATCAATGCATTTTTATAGCACTGATTGCTGTATAAATGACAATGGTACCAAAAATGTGTCAAAAATGTCCGATGTGTCCGCCATAATGTTGCAGTCACAATAAAAATCGCTGATCACAGCCAAAACTAGTAAAAAAAAATTATTAATAAAAATGCCATAAAACTATCCCCTATTTTGTAAACACTATAACTTTTGCGCAAACCAATCAATAAACTCTTGTTGCGATTTTTTTTTTACCAAAAATATGTAGAAGAATACGTATCGGCCTAAACTGAGGGAAAAAAAGGTTTTTTTATATATTTTTGGGGGATATTTATTATAGCAAAAGTAAAAAATGCGTTTTTTTCAAAATTGTCGCTCTTATTTTGTTTATAGCGCAAAAAATAAAAAAATCGCAGAGGTGATCAAATACCACCAAAAGAAAGCTCTATTTGTGGGGAAAAAAGGACGTCAATTTTGTTTGAGAGCCACGTCGCATGACCGCGCAATTGTCCGTTAAATCGACGCAGTGCCGAATCGCAAAAAGTGCTCTGGTCAGGAAGGGGGTAAATTCTTCCGGGGCTGAAGCGGTTAAGTCAAAAGTGGTTTTAGACCAGCTAGAAAACAGCAATAGTAAATTAGAACACTTGCAGAATTGAGCGATGGGGAATCGTGGGGAATTTAATTTTATTACTATATAATTATTTTTTATAATTATTTATAGTTATTATATTATAATTTATGATTTTGTGTTTCAAACTTTATCATACCCGGGATATCTACTAGACTCTTGTTTGGACAGATTTAAGTGTGTTATTGCTAAGAATTACAGGCCTACAATATAAAACGCCAAATTTCTATGCAAAACAATTGTACCTCTTTGAGACGCAAAAATCTGACAATCATATCGCCAGGGAGGTTAAGTAACTCAATCATTACGGTCTATTAAGCATGAACACCGCTTCGTTGAAAAAAAAAAAAAAAACACACACACACAAATAAAGTATGCACAAGGGTACCTCTCAAACTCTTAAAAAATAGAAATCATCAGTAAATATATGTAATAACCTGTGTTCACTGCATGAGTTTCAAAACTGTCTCAGTTAAAATTCAGCATGCAAGTATAACATTTCAAATGATCAGCATGCAGAAGAATCCAAACCCAAATTACATTGCACATGGAAACATTTTTCTCAAGACAACTAGACTTTAAAAAGTTTTCTACATTGCAGAGAAAATGGTTCATTTACATACTGTACATTTTAATACATATTTTCAAGACAGTCAAAAATAACAGTTAACTTCGTGTACGGCTTACCCTAGTGTCCGACTGAAAAAAGGGGGCTGGCAGGACCTATAGGATGTGTAAACACAAACTCAGAAGAAATAAAAATAACCATTCACATATCCAGCCATTTTCATGTAGAAAGTCTCATCGGCAGTGCAAGTCGAGTCATGGACTGCAGAATACTGGCATATTTACCTGTTTAGTGCCATGGTGACTGTAGCACCTTGTGCCATGTCATGTGATGCAGCAACAGCAGCTTCAGCTAAGGAAGCAACAGCTTGAGTGGCTTCAGATGCTTGTGTTGTCTGAATGGTCATCTCTCCACCTTGAAGTGTTGCCCAGTTTTGTTCTACCTGACAGAATAAATGTACATTTCACTACACGATACATATAACATTTCATATTCAACATCAGCCCTATAATTTACATTCAAACAATTTCTCTGACCTAAGTGCACATTTCAGGTAAAGATCATAATGCAAATGTTGTAAAATGTGTCTTTTTAATTGCACATAATAGTTCTATCATGTGATCAACGTGTTGACATTTTATTCTCAGTAGACACACACATAAAGCTTCATTCCTTAAAAAAGAAAATTGCCATAGAAGTGGCAAAATACAGACTGGCAATTATGTACTAATGACACTTTATAATACTATTTCACTAGACTTTTTCAAAGGCTTAAAATGCAGTATAATTTTTACACATTGAGATTGATATATATATATATATATATATATATATATATATATATATATATATATATATATATATATCAATCACAACACAAAGAACGTGCATGCATATGCAGCTGCAGATTATGTTCATTTCACAAGAATATTTTTTACAATAGCAAACTTTGTGCTGTATGTTTCTGTACATATAAAAAAGTGCATGTCTTACCTCACCATCACTGACTGTAGAATAATTAACTTGTGCAACAGTTACTGTAGTTGGTAGCTCTGAAGCATCTGCCAATGTGGCAACAGTAGCACCTGTGCCAACCTGGAAGGAATGAGCAAGATAGATATATTATGCAGATATATAATTACCATAAGAGCATATTACTAAAGTGGAGCCACAGCTCTACTGTCATCTTTTATGAGCTCTGTGCCATGGGCCCAAAGATCTTCAGAAATGTGGATGCTGTTTGCACACAGACATTAGATATATAACATGGCCCTCTAGACAGCAAAAGATCCAGGCTCCAATAATATGGCAACATTAGCACACAGCTCATTAAAGATGACTGTACTATTAAGGCTAAGCTGCAGCATTGCTAGAGATAACTTGAGCGTGTGTTCCAGAGGCAATATACATGTGTTAAGACAAGATGGCATTCTTCTCTAGTTCTTTGCATGTTGCTAATAAAATGTGCAGGCTGTACTTACAACCAAATGTACAAGGATAGAGAGAGCTCATCTAGAATATGCAGGTCAGTTTTGGGCACCAGTTCACCATAAGGAAAATATATAAAAACAAAATTTCTTCATCAGTTTAGGCCAATATGTATTCTTCTACATATTTTTGGTAAAAAAAAAAAAAAAAATTGCAATAAGCGTATATTGATTGGTTTGCGCAAAAGTTATAGCGTCTACAAAATAATGGATAGATTTATGGCATTTTTATTATTTTTTTTTTTACTAGTAATGGCGGCGATCTGCGATTTTTATTGGGACTGCGACATTGCGACGGACAGACTGGACACTTCACACTATTTTGGGGCCATTGACATTTATACAGAGATCAGCTCTATAAATAGCCTTTGATTACTGTATGAAAGTCACTGGCAGGGAAGGGGTTAACACTAGGGGGCGGATCAACGTGTGTCCTAGGGAGTGATACTAACTAGGGGGATGGGACTGCCTAGGGAGGAGACCAATTGTTGTTCCTAAGCAGTAGGAACAACAGATCGCTCTCCTCACCCCTGACAGAACGGTGATCTGTCTGTTTACATTGACAGATCTCCGTTCTCAGGAGCAATCACGGGTAGCCGAGATGGCCACGCACTCCAACGTCACGCGCCCTATACTCCTTAAAGCGCCTGCCATACAGGTACGGCGATTTGCGCAGGAGTGCCATTCTGCTGCCGTCAAGCGGTTAAGGTCATTACAGAGAACAGGTAGGCACACTATGTCTGAAGCTGGAGGAACAGGGATTTAACCTCCACATACAGAAAGGCTTCTTCACAGTAAAAGCTGGGAAAATATGGATTAGACTCCCTCAGGAACTGTAGACAGTAAAAAAAAAAAAAAAAAAAGGCGCTGGAAGCATTTCTAAATTTCTAAAATATAACTGGCTATTAACATTTATAGGTGAGAACACCAGCAACGGTTGATCCAGGGAAAATCCGATTTTGTTCAGGAATCAGGAAGGTATTTTTTTCCCCACCACTGAAGCAAACTGGACCATGCTTTATAGGGTTTTTTTTTTTACATGGTACAGTAATCAGGTGAGCCCAGATTGATGACCGTAAAATCCAAGTAACATGCAAAATAAATCCATACTATGTATGCAACAATAAATGATCAAGTACCACTAAAGCATCTTTGCATGTCCTTCTTTAAGAAGGAATTTTCTTTCCAACAGGGCAAATGATAGACATGAGGATGGAGAATGCAGGTATTGTGAAAGGCTCTTTATAGGGATTTTTTTGTTTACACCCTGTGGATCAACTCTGGGTACAGGGTTCTGTATATTATGTTTTTTTTTTAGTTGAACTAGATGAACTTGAGTCTATGTAAGGCTGTTGCTTCTGCTAAAAATCTTCCCAGCATCCTCTCACAGTCAGAGTGTGCGACAGAGTTAACTGTAGCTACTGCTACAGAGGAAAGTCGTGCCACCTGCTCCTTTCTGCCACTCACAGAATTCGTATTATTAATATCCCACGATGCATCACGTTCTGCGAATGGGCAGTGGAATCCTGTCATTCAACTGTTCCACCACCTATTCAGAGTCAAGCTAAAAAGTTATACTGCTAAATTTATACCAACACTACAAAACTACCAACAAACCTGAATAAGGGATACTGTGCCATCTGGATTGCTGATAGTCTGTACCACAGTCTGTGATGGCACAAGGTGAGCAATGCCATGTGCTGTTGCCACATGGTGTGTCTGTTGATCCTCAAATGCATATAACAGATCTTCCCTTCCGTGCTGCTTGTAACAGTTCTTTACGATCGTTCTTAGTGCTTGTGTCCAAGATACCTGTAAAAGAAGTAAATTCCCAAATTTACACTGTTATACAAGCTGTACACTCACTACTTTACATTGCAGCAAAGTGTCATTTCTACAGTGTTGTCACATGAAAAGACATAATAAAATGTTTACAAAAAATGTGAGGGGTGTATTCACTTTTGTGACATATATATATATATTTTTTTTTTCAACACACACACTTGCTTCGAATGCTTAAAGTGAATGTTGTCACATGGAAAAATAGGATTTTTTAAAACAGCTTACCTGTAAAATCCTTTTCTTTCGAAGGACATCACGGGACACAGAGCCACAGTAATTACTGATGGGTTATATAGGTATCACTGGTGATTGGACACTGGCACACCCTATCAGGAAGTTCAACCCCCTATATAATCCCTCCCCCTTGCGGGGATACCTCAGTTTTGTAGCCAAGCAATATATTGTATTAGAAGAGGGGCGGGACCTCTGTGTCCCGTGATGTCCTTCGACCATACCCCTTGGACCGCAGCCTGTTCCAGAACTGCTCCCCAACCTGACAGACTGGCATCTGTTGTTACCACCGTCCAGGTAACCGGTAGAAAAGATTTCCCCTTCTGCAGGTTTTCGGGTATGAGCCACCAATTGAGGCTCTGACGCATCGCATGCGACAGGTGCATCGGAAAGTCTAATGCCTGAACTTTCTTGTTCCAGGTCGACAGAATACTGTGTTGCAGCATTCTTGAGTGAAACTAAGCATAGGGAACTGCTTCGAATGAAGACACCATCTTCCCTAGTAGCCTCATACAAAGGCGGACTGAGGGACCCTTCTTGGTCCTTACTGCCAGAATCAGCTCTCTTAAAGCAGCGATCTTTGCCTGGGGTAGAAATATTTTCTCCTGGCTTGTATCTATAATCAGACCTAAATACTCCAGTCTTCTTGCTGGTTTTAGGAAAGACTTTTCTAAGTTGAGGATCCAACCCAGGTGTTCTAGATACCTGACTGTGGTCCTCAAGTTTCCATTCAAAGAGGCTACCGACCGGTCTATCAAGAGCAGGTCGTCTAGGTATGCTATGACAGCTATACCCTGAGCCCTTAATCTGGCCAGAGGAGGAGCCAAGATCTTTGTGAACACTTGAGGTGCAGTGGCTATCCCGAAAGGCAGAGCCACAAACTGGAAATGGCGCCCTCTTACCTCGAAGCGCAGAAACTTCTGATGAGCAGGAAAAATGGGCACATGCAGATATGCATCTCTGATGTCTATTGATGCCAGAAATTCTCCTCTCTGCAGGGTGGGAACTACTGTTCGAATTGATTCCATGCGGAAGGATTGAATCCTTAGGAATCCGTTCAGATCCCTTAAATCCAGAATGGGCCTGACATCCCATTTGGCTTTTGGACCGTAAAAAGGTTGGAATAGAAGCCCAATCCCTGGTCCTTTGCGGGAACAATCATAATGACCTCCTGCGACAAAAGTCGCTCTAACGCTAGAAGGAGCGACTGCTTCTTCTCTGGGTCTCTGGGGACACTTGATCTGAGGAACCGAGGAGAGGGGAATTCCTGAAACTCCAGCTTGTATCCTAGGATTACCGTGGAGATTACCCATCTGTCCTGGAAATCCTGCTGCCAGAGCTCTGAGAACTGTCGCAGTCTTCCCCCCACTTGAGTGAGCGGGGGCGCCCCCTCATGCAGAGGTCTTAGTGTTTTGCCTAGTAGGCTTCTTTCCCCAGGACTTATTTTGTCCCTGGGGTTGACTCTGGTCTCTGGACCCCGATGGAGGCGGCCGTCGAGACTGCCTGGAAGCTGAAGCCCCCGGCACTGGGGAAAGAGTCCGTTTGAAAGAGGGACGCTTACTCTTCTTCTTGACAGGTAAGAGAGTGCTTTTCCCACAAGAGATTCTCTTGATATAGTTATCTAAGACCTCTTCAAACAACCTTGCACCACGAAATGGAAACCCAGCCAGTAGCTTCTTACATGGTGCTTCGGCTGACCAATTTTTCAACCATAGGATTCTACGTATATGCACCAACCCCAGTAAAAGACGGGAGGTTTGCACGATAGAATCTCTAATGGCGTCAACCACAAAGCATAAGGCCGCTGGAAGGTTAGCAAACCCCTGGGCCTGCTGTTCAGGTAATACTTTGATGACCTGCTTAACATGGTCTCTTAAGTATTGACAGACTCCAATCACTGCTACTGCAGGTTGGGCCACTGATCCTGCTAAGGAGAAAACATCCTTCAATAGGGATTCCATCCTTTTATCTACAGGATCCCTGAGCATCTGAGAATTGTCTACAGGACAGGCTATTATTTACGGAGGAAATGGCTGCATCAATAGCCGGTATTCCCCACATTTTAATAAACTTTTCTTCCATCGGATAAAGTGTTGAAAACTTTCTCGGCGGAAAAAAACGTTTGTCTGGGTGATCCCACTCAGAATAAATTAGCTTTTCAAGTAAAGTATGAACAGGAAAAGCATGTGCTGCTTGGAAAGGTTTCAGTGACCCCAAAGCAGAAGAGGATTCTTTAGCAGTTTCAGGTATGGGCAACGTAAATGTGGAGCGGACCAATCCAGTAAGGATCTGCACTAAGACTTTCTCCTCTTGGGAAGTCGCAGAGGGTCCCTCTCCACCTGATTCCTCCGAAGAGGAATCATCCGTCCCATCCCGATCCTCTGAAAGGGATTCATCTCCTTTATCCCAGAGCTCCTCTTCCTGAGGGTCTTGGGGAACAGAGGAAGGCCTAGTGCTTTTTCTTCCACTGAGTGAAGACTTAATCACGGCCATTAATCTTTCCTCTAGACCATTAATGGTTGAGGAAAAAACCTCTTGTGTAATATATACAGGGGCTGAAGTGCCAGAAGCAGGTGTAGCCCCTGACCCCGATGGATCTCCCTGGCTAGCCGTCCCTGGCCCATCTTTAGGGGAGGGGAGGATGCTGCCGACAGGGGGCCCTCAGAACCTGAACGAGATCCCCTAGTGTCTCTGGTTCCTGGGGTGCTTGAACCTCTTCTACCCATAGTGCAAAGCAACAAGGTGTGAGGTATACAAATGAACATTGCCCGCTGAGCGATGTAGTCTGGCTAAAAGCCTTGCTACCCAATGCTCAGTCTGGTGTTACTTCAGTAAATGCTGCCTAGGAGAATGCCTGTGTCCCACCTTACATGCGACCGTCAGCTCTGTGTCTCTCAAAAGGCTGTGTGCACCTGTACAGAGTGCCTTTAATAGCCTGCAGCTGGCCTGAGTGGGAGTCTAAGCACCTGTGCTGACGTCCCGCCCCCCCCTCTACCGCCCCCCCCCCCCCCCGAGTTTTGAAAAAAAACGAGCGCTTCCCGCGCTGGCCGACTCTCCTGTCATGCTTCTGGTGGAAGGCTGGGGGCGGGAGAGGAGGGAGAGAGGCTGGTAGTAAGATCTGCCTGAACGGCTATAGTCAGAGATGGTAGCCTTAGGCCGCAGAGCCCGGGTGGTATAACCACTTTCTAGACCCCTGTGGCCCCTCTCTAGCCTGGGGGGGGAACATTCAAACATGAGAAATCCCCCCTTCCATCTTACCTTTGCAGCCGGCCTGAGACGCTGGGAGACATGTGCAGCGATGGAAAACACTGAGACAGACAGTCAGCATGTGAAGGTTTGTGCTCTTGGCAGCCCCCGGTGGTCACATAGCATGCATTTACCTTAAAGGAGAAAAGCCACTAGAACTCAAAAATTCTGTGGAATCTCCTCTTACCTTATCCAGCCGCAGGGTGCTGTTTACACAGACCCAATCTTCACCTCTCACGGTGGGCTCCGTTTGAAAAAACCGTCAGAGACTGGGGCCCCCTACGAATAGGGGGATCCAACAGTTCTGGGACCGTAAAGCACCCTGCCAGAAATTAGGAAGTTTAAAGCCATTTTCTGATCTGCGGGGTCCAGCTCTCTAAAAAGAGAAGCGTTACGGGTAAAACCTCGTTTCTTCGGACACGAGGCCCAGGTACCATTCAATTCGGCCATGAAAAGACAATTTGAATGGATCCGGTTCGCCTGGCTTGCCCCAGTATAGGATCTTAGGATATTCCCTTTGGAGCTCAGCACAGGACATCTTTACACGTCCATCACCTAAGACACTGGCGTAAAAACTAAGGTATCCCTGCAAGGGGGAGGGATTATATAGGGGGTTGAACTTCCTGATAGGGTGTGCCAGTGTCCAATCACCAGTGATACCTATATAACCCATCAGTAATTACTGTGGCTCTGTGTCCCGTGATTTTCGAGAAAGAAACAGTAATTTTGACTTGTCTGTAAATGGCCTGTGTCCAAAAATATGGAATTTACAGTTAAAGTGGAAGTCCAGGCAAAAACTAAATCTGTTCTCTGCCACATTCTAAACCTAATCTATCTAACCCTGTAAAGCAAAAATTGCTGTACTTGCCTATTCTGCAGCCAATCCGGTCTCCAGCAGCGGAAGCTGTGTGCAGGACAAGACCAACAATGGATGTGAAATGGCTGGGAAGTGACATCACTTACTATGGGGATTCTGTCGTCGGCTGCCTCTCCTGCACCTGCGTCCACACTGAAGCCGCCGATGACAGCTGATGCTGGGACCGGACCAGATTGGGTGCAGAATAGCCAAGTACAGCGATTTTTGCATTACAGGTTTAGATAAATTAGGTTTAGAAAGTGGCAGAGAGCAGGTTTAGCGTTAGTTAGGTTTTGCCTGAACTTCCGCTTAAATTCCTTTTAACTTAAATCATATGGTATAGCATAAAAACTGAATATTCATAGACCCTAGGATGTCCCCAAGCAGTTAAACAGGGGGGTAGTAACCCACAGCAAGGCAAACAATAGTTCAAACTGGCTAAACAAAAAAAGCAAGGGTCAAAGACCCAACTCAGTGCTGCTGAAAGAACCTGGGGGCTGAAGTCTGAATCCACAGAGGCCTGGACATCCACCTAGTAGAACTTGGAGAAGGTATGAACTGAACACTAGTTGCTGGCCTTACAAAGCTGGGCAACAGAGGCTTCATGTTAGAATGAAAAGCAAACCCCCACTGCTCTAGTGTAGTGAGCATGTAAGGTTACTAGAGTTGTCTTATTTCTTAAGGGGGGTACACACAATCCGAATATCTGAACCAGACAACATTCGGACAGTGTGTACAGCTGCCTCTCAGACAGAAGCTGGTCTAACGACTGGCTTCTGTCGAAAATCAGCTTCCAACGAGCAGCCAATCAGCGCTTGCAGCCAATGGCTGCAAGCACTGATCAGTGTGTTCTAGTGGGGGGAGCAGTCCCCCTGCCTGAACACAAATGTCAGCGGGCGAAATCTCCACACTGACCTTGCTTGTGTAAGTACGGCAACCTTTTTTGTTTTGTTCAGCCCGCTGGGTTAAATGAAAAAAAATGTTTGTGTGCACCCAGCATTAGACTATAAGCTCTAGCAATGAGTTGTCTTATCTACCCAGCAATAGCGGATTTGGATGCAGGGTATCTTTTTCAAGACCCTAAGATACACCGCATATAATTCACACAGGAATCGCAGTACATTTATTTATTTGTATGGCTCAAATCGCACTGCATTCTCACTAAACACATTTAGCACCCTTTTTTGTTGCCACCAGAATTGGATCGCATGGGTGTGAACACCCATGCAATCAGATTCTGCAAATCACGCTCTGTTTTGCAAACTGATTGCAGGGTGTCGTTAACATACACTCCGCAATCGGTTCGCATGCATGAGTTGAGATTTCGATGCAGAATCTGCCGTGAATTCGCAAAGCATCTTTGGTGTGAACTGAGGTTAAAGGCAAGGGAAAGTGTTTTTCTGATAGAGCTTGTGACTTTCAGATAAACAATGAAAGCTCTGACCATGTCCAGACAGAGGAAAGCAATTTCTTTGTGATACTTAGGAGCAGGGCACAAAGAAGGAAAGACCATGTCTTTATTGAGGTGGATGGCTAATACCATCTTAGGTAGAAAAGAGGATCTTGTATGCAAGGCCACATTATCTTTGTGAATTAGGAGATAGATGCCAACTCAAATAGCCAGATAGACAGATGCGATAGTCACCAAGAAGGCTACTTTGCAAGCAATATACCCAAGGGGAGTTCCCCAGTGCGTTCAAAGGTTGGCAGGGGCAGAGAGAACCAAATTATGATCCCAGGAAAGCACAGGGTGCTGTAATGGGGGATCTGATTTGTGAGACACCTTAAGTATATTACAAGGCAAATTAAGCTATAGGTTTATGGAAAAAATAGGACTAGGATGAAACATGTCCCCTAGGAGCACCTAGAGACAAATTCTGGTCAGGTCCCGATTGTAGGAATGTCAGAATGAGACATCCAGAGTAATCCCCGAGGTTCAAATGCCTGCGTTTTGTGAAGTGGCTTTTCTGGCTTTGAGCAATGTGGGAAATGACAATTAGAGATACCCATGTTCTGGAAGACCTGGGTTTTAAAAGCCATACCAGTAAAGCGAGTGACTGAGTAGCAAGGTAGAATAGGAGGCCTCAAGACAGCAGGTCTGGCCTGTTTGGAAGAGGCCAGGGGTGGTATCTCAATAGTTTGAGTAGGTCTGTGTACCAGGTTCTTCTGGGCCAGTTTGGTGCAATAAAAATCATTCTGTTTTTCTATTGCACCCAACCTTGCATACATTAACCTGAACAAAGTCCAGGAAGTTACCAGAGTATCTGATGCCAGTAATAGAGAATCCTTGGTCCTTTCCATAAACAGGGGTATTTTGTTGTTGAACCTGGAGGCCAAGATTTTCACATCTTGAGTTCCCCACAGCTGACATAGGAGATTGAACAAGAAGGGATAAAGAGAGAAATCTCCTTCCTTTAAAGCTGTCTGACTACTGCTATCCCCACGGCTGCAGCATTGTCTACTGTAAACGCACCCTGATTGGGTGTCTCTGAAGAAGGGGGGGGGTTCAGTGATGCAGAGCTAATCTTATCGCTCTGAACTCCTGGATGTTGACGGGGAGCTTTGCTTCCTTGGGTGACCAGGATTCCTGAACTGTGAGACTGGAACACCTCTCCCCAGACTGTTAAGCTGGCATCTGTAGTTGTCACCATATATTGGTATGGGAAAGACAACTTCCCCATTTTCAAAGCTGGACTAGAAATTTACCAAGCTAGGGAGTTTCTTGCTTGACTGGAAAGAAGCATATGGGAGGTCAAAGGAAGTAGTGTTTGTTCCAGGCCAACAGAATGTTGTGCTGACGAGGCCTTGAGTGGAATTGAGTAAAAGGAACCTGCTTCAAATTAAGCCATCATGAGGCCCAGGACTCCCATGGAGAAACTCACTGAGGGATATCTTTTTGTTCTCAAGGTCCAAGCATGAGATCTCAGAGAAACAACATTGTTTTCTGGAAGGAAAACTTTTGTGCAGGCCGTCTCTGGAATGAGGCCTAAGTATTCTAGAAAGACAGGAGGGCATACTTTGAAAAAGTATTACCCAATCAAAAGCCTTAAGAATCTGAATAGTCTTTTGGACATTTGCAGATAGTTGTAAGGGAGAATAATCCTTCAGTAGAAGGTTGTCTAGGTACTCTGTGACCAGTACGCCTTAAATTCTTAAGAGGGCGATTAGGGGTACTATCACATTTGTGAACACTCTGTGTGCAGGGGATAGGCCAAATATATGAACATCAGACCAAAAAATTGGAAGGGTTTGTGTTCTACGGCAAAGTGCAGAGAGCACATATGATGTAGGTAAATGGGGGTATTTAGGTAGGCATCTTAAATGTCTACTGTCTGATGCTATTGTCTCAGAGAAGCAAAAACCAACCTTGTGGATTCCAAGCGAAACTTTGGAACAAGAAAGTACTTGTTCAGGGATTTTAGGTCCTGGATAAGACAAATATCCCCAAATTTTGGTTTGGCACCATAAACAGGTTTGAAGAGAACCGTTGGAACCTGTCCTACAGAGGAACCTGGACCACCACTTCCTGCAGCAAGAGATGGCTCAGGCCCTCTGCAAATAGACTATTCTTTGGCAGATGTTGCCCAGTTTCAGAGAAGGAAACTATGAGGGGGAAGAGTCAAACTATTTTGTACACCTCTAAAACCACAAATTGAACCTATAAGTCTGGAACATCTGTGACCCAGACAAACTCAAACCGTACCAGACATCTTCCCAGTCAGGAGTGAGGATGCCCCTTCATTGTGGAGGAGACTTTGTGGCAGGCAGACTTGGTAGTATTTGTGTTCCAAGTCTTGCAGCAGACGGAAGGGCTGAATTTTGGCTTTGAAGATGAAGCCTGAGGACAGTGATGGGGGGGCTCTTCATTTTGAGGGGAATCCCCATGGATGAGGGCTTTTTGGAGCCTTCCATTGTGGAAAGAGAACCTTTCCTTCCATGACATCCTTTATGAACTTGTCCTCCTTTAAAAGGCATACGAGTGAGGCATCTTTTACAGGCAGCTTCAGCCTCTTCAGAAAGAAGAGCCATTCTGGAGATGTGCATCGTGATTTGTTCTAGGGCATCAACACAAAAAACTAAGGTGAAAGGCAGTGTTTGTAAGTGTTCCGCCAGAGTTCGGTCCAGGAAGACAAGTTCCTGTTGGTTGTTCACTACCCTAGTGCAATTAGATGCAGTTTTACAAACAAACTGCACTAATAGCTTGCTGCAGAGCTGGACCTGCAAGAGCAAAAAGAGTCTTTAAGAGTGTCTCAAATTCTCATTGCCTATTCTTTTTTTTTCATGGAAGGGGAATGTCTTTTTAGACTTTACAGATCAATTCGTATCCAACGGGGCTTGGTGAGACGAGGGGAAATCAAGTGTGGCAATGTTACATTAGCAAGCGAACATACAGTGGGGACGGAAAGTATTCAGACCCCCTTAAAATTTTTCACTCTTTGTTATATTGCAGCCATTTGCTAAAATCATTTAAGTTCATTTTTTCCCCTCATTAATGTACACACAGCACTCCATATTGACAGAAAAACACAGAATTGTTGAGATTTTTGCAGATTTATTAAAAAAGAGAAACTGAAATATCACATGGTCCTAAGTATTCAGACCCTTTGCTGTGACACTCATAAATTTAACTCAGGTCATCCTTGAGATGGTTCTACACCTTCATTTGAGTGCAGCTGTGTTTGATTATACTGATTGGACTTGATTAGGAAAGCCACACACCTGTCTATATAAGACCTTACAGCTCACAGTGCATGTCAGAGCAAATGAGAATAATGAGGTCAAAGGAACTGCCTGGAGAGCTCAGAGATAGAATTGTGACAAGGCACGGATCTGGCCAAGGTTACGAAAAAATTTCTGCTGCATTTAAGGTTCCTAAGAGCACAGTGGCCTCCATAATCCTTAAATGGAAGACGTTTGGGACGACCAGAACTCTTCCTAGTGCTGGCCGTCCGGCCAAACTGAGCTATCGGGGGAGAAGAGCCTTGGTGAGAGAGGTAAAGAAGAACCCAAAGATCACTGTGGCTGAGCTCCAGAGATGCAGTCGGGAGATGGAGAAAGTTGTAGAAAGTCAACCATCACTGCAGCCCTCCACCAGTCGGGGCTTTATGGCAGAGTGGCCCGACGGAAGCCTCTTCTCAGTGCAAGACACATGAAAGCCCGCATGGAGTTTGCTAAAAAAACACCTGAAGGACTCCAAGGATGGTGAGAAATAAGATTCTTTGGTCTGATGAGACCAAGATAGAACTTTTTGGCCTTAATTCTAAGCGGTATGTGTGGAGAAAACCAGGCACTGCTCATCACCTGTCCAATACAGTCCCAACAGTGAAGCATGGTGGTGGCAGCATCATGCTGTGGGGGTGGTTTTCAGCTGCAGGGACAGGACAACTGGTTGCAATCAAGGGAAAGATGAATGCGGCCAAGTACAGGGATATCCTGGACGAAAAACTTATCCAGAGTGCTGAGGACCTCAGACTGGGCCGAAGGTTTACCTTCCAACAAGACAAAGACCCTAAGCACACAGCTAAAATAACGAAGGAGTGGCTTCACAACAACTCCGTGACTGTTCTTGAATGGCCCAGCCAGAGCCCTGACTTAAACCCAATTGAGCATCTCTGGAGAGACCTAAAAATGGCTGTCCACCAACGTTTACCATCCAACCTGACAGAACTGGAGAGGATTTGCAAGGAGGAATGCCAGAGGATCCCCAAATCCAGGTGTGAAAAACTTGCTGCATGTTTCCCAAAAAGACTCATGGCTGTATTAGATCAAAAGGGTGCTTCTACTAAATACTGAGCAAAGGGTCTGAATACTTAGGACCATGTGATATTTCAGTTTTTCTTTTTTAATAAATCTGCAAAAATGTCAACAATTCTGTGTTTTTCTGTCAATATGGGGTGCTGTGTACATTAATGAGGAAAAAATGAACTTAAATGATTTTAGCAAATGGCTGCAGTATAACAAAGTGAAACATTTAAGCGGGTCTGAATACTTTCCGTCCCCACTGTATCTACATTGGCAAGCATATTCCATGAAGGCATAGCATCAGCAGTATGGGAGACTGGGAGTGAGAATTCTTCTGCTGCCTCTTCCACTTTCTCCTTTTTAACAACTTTTTATAGAGCAGGTAGTTCCACTTTTAAGAGAAGGTGGGGGTGGAAAATATGCCTTGCGCTTTCGCGCACTAAACATTGATGGTTGCAATAAAACCGTTCGTTGTTCAGGAAAGTCTGACAGTTGCAGAAATATCTGCCTCGGTCATGTAGACCATTTGTTGCATGCCTGTGATAAAGCTAGAATTGGGTGCAGAGACCGGTGTTAAAATGGGGTCCTGCTTTGGTGCAGGGAAACATTGTCAATCTGAGTGGTTTGAGCTTTTTTCTTGTTCAATAATTTTTTATTGTAAATATAGCAAAGGTAGGTAATGATACAAATGTACCTAGTCCGCCCGTGCAGGGACTACGACTAGCAACTTAAAAAAAAAAAAAAACATGAATGGACATAACAGCAAACAGCATAACATCTCCTTCTCAAACAGGCCGATCTAATTAAAACATACATACATGTAGTTTTGGGAAAACCCCATAATTGCCAAAGAAGCCAGGATATGTGGGGCCCAGGGCCGCCAGAGATCATCAATTAAAGTCGACCCACGCTTGCCAAGGGAAGAGCAAGGAAAGCATACGTCAACCATGGTTCCCAGATCTTAAGGAATTTAGCGAGCATGCCGTGAAGAATACTAGACTAGACTGATGAGTGAAAAGGCCCGGAATAGGGCAATGCAGCAAAGCACATTCAGCCCCCTTTCGGACATTGAAAAGGAACAGGGAATACAGCAGACCAAACACTCTGGACCAGGTTTGTGTTTTTCAATCAGCAGAGTAATTGCTTGCTGGAGTTTTTGCCGCAGCTCCCTTGCGTCTGACTTTTGCCACTGCTATAAGGGAGGTTAATGCCACTGCTATAAGGGAGGGTAATGCCACTGCTATAAGAGAGGGTCTACCCCTATGGGGTAATCACAAAGTAGGGTTGGGAAATGGGGTTAAGCATAGCCATAGAAGGATTAAAAAATAACCCACTTGTTGACTGTCCTGCAGTGAAGTCCTTGTAGAAAAAGGGGTTTTCAGGGCCTGAGAACCATGGTAATGAATTACACTCAGTGCCAAGTTGAGCGCCCAAGCAGGATTCGGTGCCTGAAGGAACATTACAGGCCTTCACTACAACATGGGGTCAGGGTACAGTTCCAAGGCATTACTAAGGTTACACCGATTTGTATGCACTGCTTCTCTTGTTATAGTAGAAGGTAGTGAAAGTTGATTGAAGAGTTGATTGTTTGATTTGAAGTAAAATAATAAACTAGTTGGGCATAGAAGAACTTCTTCATAAGGGAGAGGAGATCTATCACCTAAAAAAAGCTTCATCAATGTCCAATCACCGGAAGGTGGCAGCTTATAAACCCCAGGGTCTATAATTATCCAAGCCTGTGTCTTGTACTGTACGATTAAGATAACAAAAAGAAAAAAAAAAAAAGGAGGAGGAACCGGGTTGGGTGGGTAGGGGAGCTGACTGTAGAGAAAGAGCGCAAGCATAACGCACATAAAGAGTTGTACTGTGTCATCTGATAAAATCGCAATTCTTGGTACAGTATATTTCTATTATAGGTAAATATTTTACCCTCTGTTTTTGTTCTTCGGTTCGGACATCACTACGAACATTAGCCCAAGGTATGTCATCAGGCCACCAGACAGGTTTACAGCTTTCTTTGCCCCAGCCTGGTTTACCTCGACCCGTAGAATACTTCAGCATCTCTGGAATGAATGCACGCAACTGGGCCTAGAAGCAAAAAAAGATTGAAGTGTAAGATATTAGGAAGAATGCTTATCCTGGTGAACACGAAGTCTCTTTAAAATTAGTTGTATATACTAACTGAATACATTTCAGTTTGCTAAAAAACTCTGTATAAGCATTACTGCCATTTTTTTTTAAAACAAAATACTTGACAATTTTTTCAACCTTTGTTGCATCTTAATGCTGCTGGTCTCCTGCAGCCTCTTTGCAGCCACTCCTGTCTACATGCATGCACCCTTGATTCATGTCATTTCTTTGGGAAAATTCCCAGATAGTGATAACCCGTGACAATACTTGTGTAACATGTTGAAACAGCTACTTGTTTCCATTACAGTGGTATTTCACCACTGCTGGAGAAAAGTTTCAGCCTGTTTAAGTGGCTGAATTGTCACAGTAATATTTTCTATAAGCAGCCATTAAATATCACCACAACGTGAGAAGAAAAGCCTGCAGATAAAAGAGGGGAAAAAATGCACACAGGTATTCATAGGAGGAAAGATAAGGTCCTAATAGAGACGGTCATAGGCTATTGGTCTCACATACGTGAATTAAAAATAAAACCACATAGATAGCCCCATATTATTATAGAACGCCCCTAGACAACAGTAATGTTATCATAACGCTTACAAGGCGCAACTTTTTCTTTTTTTGAACAATTGCTCTCTATGGTTCAAATCATGTCCCTTGAGTTACTCTGATCTACATAGATCAACGCAGGCTCAAAGCAAGGCACAATAAATAATAGTTTTTTGTGCATCCTGTTCACACCATAATGCTGCATTGAGTTGCAGCAAAATGCAACTCACCGCATGCCACCACAAAGCGTTGCAACGCAATGCATAGAATTGAATGGTTAATTTGTGACATTTCAAATCATTTTTAAAATGGTAATGAATTATGCTAAGTGAATTTTGTGTGGCCCTAGCCTTGCCTTGAGATGGCTGGTGCCAGAAGCACCTGCCACCGCTTTCGCTGCAGACTCCAGGTCACTCATGCTGGTGAAGTCCCAGCATAAAAGTAAGCCCCCAATAAATGATTCAGGCTGCTTCATGCCATCATGTGGGGTTGCATATTCTATGCACTAGCTGATGCCTGATCCGCCCCCTCTGCGTTCAAGCCACCAGAAGCCGCTAAGCCCACTGGAAGTCCCCTTGAGCCTGAAGTGACAACAGCTGTCCTCCGAGCACGAGAAGCAAGGGTTCCCTTCCTCAGGGAAGCAAGACACCTGACAGTATTGACCCTCCATGGGCACTGAAGAGAGTGGATCCCTGGGAGCATCCTCCATCCGTCAGACTGAATGCTGTGGTGGGACATGTATACTCCAGTACAGCACCTGAGAGCAGCACCTCCTCAGTTTCTCTGCAGTGTCTCCACATTAGGCTGCAGGAAACGCTAAAAACGGATGAGTCTGACTGGAAGCAGCCTTTAAAAGACCATATGATGCAGTGCTTCCTGGGAAAATGGGAGGAGCTTCTCTCAAGGCGCTGCCCTGAAAGACTTTGTGAAAAACGGTTGCTTGTACCATGCACCTCTGCACAAAAAAAACCCCAACAAAAACAACATTCCTATAGATAATAATGAATTTCCCTCTGGGGGTCAAGGGAGGAGAAAACGAGGAGGTACATGCTGAAAAGCGCCCTAGTGGATGCTTTACAGCACAAGCAATCCTGCAGTCATGTCTGATTTGTCCTGGTGTTTCACCAAAAAAAGGTTTTATCACCAAGTATGACTTGGTGATAAATATAGGGGGGGCACCTTTATGCCTTTTACCTTAAACAGGTACATTCCCAATGCTTTTGTGTACTTATCACCAAGAATTTGCAGTGAAGAGAAGAAATTAGATGTTCTCGGTTTTTAAACTCCTAACTGATTTATCACTGGTCTATTAAACACCTCACTAGGGACTTATCACGTTAACAAACGCTGAAAAGTCTTATCACCGATTTGACACTTATTAAATGTACACCACAATATTTTATTTTTGCAGCCATGTCATGTCTGAAGATTGCAAGGCCTGTGCTTGCAATTATTATGCCCCTCTACCCTGCCTCTTGCTGGCCTGAACACCATTCCAGCTTACCATCAAGTAGTATACCAGCAGGTTGGTTGTAAAATTTAGATGCGCTCTGCTTGCTATCCCTTTTCAGCAGCTTTGACATCTCTAATTATTACACACAAATATTAATCATTTTGTAATCTATCTTTATAGATGGTATTTTAAAAACATTATGAATAAGGTAAAGGGGCTGTGAGAAGAAGGCATTTGACCTAGCCACAAAATATTGGCTTATAACACAAACCCAGTCATATTTAAGAGCACTATTACTATTCCATGTTATATACAAGCCTACTAGATGCACATTATTCCCTGGTTTAGGCTGGTGTAACCTTGCTCCCTAAGGTAACTGAGGAAATGCAAGACTGTGGAAAGATTGCACAACAGCATCATCTGGTACATAGCATATGTGCACATTTTATATTTTTATTTGCTTCTCATATATAAAGGTTGTGGAGTTGTATGGATTGTACTGCAATTTTTTTTTCACACTTGTATGTATGTATGAATGGTGTGCAACAAGATTATATACTCAGTACACCAATAACCACATACTCAAGAACTGAAATATACCTTATATACTCTAAAAGTATAAATTTACATGCGATAGGCAATATAAACAGAAATACCACAAGAAAATTAACATGATATATAATGTATAATATAGATTAACATTATAAATAATATGCACTATAAACTAGGGATGCACCAAATGGTTTTTTTGGCGCTGAAACTGATACCGAAAATAAATCTTCCTTGATCCCGAAAACCGAAACCAAAACAGCACCGATACCGAAAGTGACTATTTTTAAAATATTTTTATACAGGAGATGGTCAGAGACTGGGGACATGGTACAGGAGATGGTCAGAGATTAGGGACATGGTACAGGAGATGGTCAGAGACTGGGGACTAGAGTTGCCACCTCATCCCTTTAAACCCGAACACCTTTGAATTACACAGGTTCTGGGGCTAATTAAATGCAGATAAGGAACCAAGTGAGATTAATTACCACCTTAACCAGCCACAGAACCTGTGTAATTAATATGTGTTCGGGTTTAAAGGGATGAGGTGGCAACCATACTAGGGACATGGTACAGGAGATTGTCAGTGACTGCAGACACATTACAGCAGATGGTCAGATACTGGGGACATGGTACAGCAGATGGTCAGAAACTGCGGACACAGTACAGGAGATGGTCAGAGACTAGGGACATGGTGCAAGAGATGGTTAGAGACTGCGGACATGGTAGAGGAGATGGTCAGAGACTGCGGACATAGTACAGGAGAGGGTCAGAGACTGCAGACATAGTACAGGAGAGGGTCAGAGACTGCAGACATAGTACAGGAGAGGGTCAGAGACTGCAGACATAGTACAGGAGAGGGTCAGAGACTGCGGACATGATACAAGAGATCAATGCAGCCTCGCCAGTGCTCATCATGCAGCCCGCGTTTGCCCCTCAGATGCAGCCCACATGTGCCCATAAGATGCAGCCTGCCTGTGCCTATGAGATGCAGCCTCACCTGTGCCCGTCATGTAGCCTGCCAGTGCCCGTCATGTAGCCTGCCAGTGCCCGTCATGTAGCCTGCCAGTGCCCGTCATGCAGCATGCCAGTGCCCGTCATGCAGCATGCCAGTGCCCGTCATGCAGCCTGCCAGTGCCCGAATCAGAGCGGCGATCTCCGTGTGTCACGGAGCTGCATTTGAATTGCCCGGGTCGCAGTAACGATGTCCTGCCTCCTGTAATCACGTCACACTGATTCAATGTCCCACCACTGGATCAGTGTGCCGTCTGTCACAGGAGGCGGGACATTGTTCCTGCGGTCTGTGTAGTTAAGCTCCGTGACACAACGGAGATTGCGGCGAGGAGGGAGGGGAGGGGAGGAGGAGTAGAGGGGAGAGGACTGCGGCGCGCCGCGCCAGAAGGACACCCCCGTAATGGGCAGCACCAGGGACAGGGCCCCATCCCCGTTTTTGGCGAGATTTCCTTTTAGGCATTTTGCCTAAAAGGCCATTTTTGGCCGTTATGTTTCGGCGGCCGAAAATTCAGTGCATCACTACTATAAACACCATCTGTGGTTTATAAAAAGAAAGCATGTCAGTCAACAGTTTGATATTCAAGTTTTTAAAATGAATTATGAAGCAACTAACAGAGTTTCAAAGGAGTCAAATTGTTAGTGCCTGAATTACCGATGCATTGGTTTAAAACAAACAAACAAAAAAAAAAACTGCAACATGGTGATTTTTATAGGGAATAAAAACAATTTCAAAATAAGTTCTGCATGCAAGAAACCGCACTGGCAAAGAGGATAGTGGATGCTAGTCAATGTTCACCATTAAGGATGAGCTTAGGCGTGTTCGCAACTCCACGTGCTTGCGCCCTCCAGGAAGCTGACACTACGCAGCGCTAATCACAGGCAGTGAGACATTTCCCGATCTGCAGATGCACAGAAAGGGAAATGTTTTACTACCTGTGATTAGCGCTGTGGAGTGTCAGCTTCCTGGCGGGCATGAGGAGTGGCAAACACACCTGAGCTCATCCTTACTCATCATCATGCATAAACACCTAAAAGATCGGTGCTTAATACCAAAATTAGTACAGAATTGAATGAGCATCTCTCTGACCCAGCCTCTACAAAAAGTACAGTTGTGCTCAAAAGTTTGCATACCCTTGCAGAAATTGTGAAATTTTGGCATTAATATTTAAAATATGACTGATCATGCCAAAAAAAATGTCTTATATTTATTTAAGGATAGCAATCACATGAAGCCATTATCACAGTTTTTTGGATCCTTTTTAAATCATAACAACAGAAATCACCCAAATGGCCCTGATAAAAAGTTTACATACCCTGGAATGTTTGTCCTTGGTACAGACACAGAAGGTGGCACACACAGGTTAAAATGGCAATTAAAAGAGTAATTTCCCACATTTGTTGCTTTTTAAATCACAATTAGCCCCGGTGCACACAGGGGCGACTTGTCAGGCGACTTAGCCGCCCGACAAGTCGCGTCCCGTTCTGTGCTACGGAACCGTTCTAATAGGAGCAACGCAAGTCGCTCCGACTTAGAAAAAGGTTCCTGTAGTATTTTTGGGGAGACTTCAGGCGACTTGCATTGACTTCTATACAGAAGTCGTTTTGCAAGTCGCCGCTGAAGTCGTGTGCAGGTCGCCTCGTTGAGTCGTGCCGCTCTTGTGTGAACCGGCAGTAAGTGTGTGAATAAATAGTCAATGAGTTTGTTAACTCTCACATGGATGCACTAAGCAGGCTAGACACTGAGCCATAGGAAGATATAAGAACAGTCAAAAGACCTGCGTAACAAGATAATGAATCTTTACAAAGATGGAAACGGATATAAAAAGATATCCAAAGCCTTGAATGTGCCAATCAGTACTGTTCAATCACTAAATAAGAAGAAGTGGAAAATTAGGGGATCTCTTGATACCAAGCCAAGGTCAGGTAGATCAAAGATTTCAGCCACAACTGTCACAGGAACTGTTCGTGATACAAACCCAAAGGTGACCCCAGGAGAAATACAGGCTGCTCTGAAAAAATATGGTGTGGTTGTTTTTAAGGCGCACATAACGATGATACTTGAACAAACAAAGCTGCATGGTCAAGTTGCCAGAAAGAAGCCTTTACTGTACAAGTTCCACAAAAAAGCCTGGTTACATATGCCCAACAATACCTTGACATGCTTCATTGGCTTTTTTGTGGCATTGGCGCAGTAAGGGCTTCCTTCTGGCAGCTCAACCAAGCAGCTCTTTTTTTTTCAAGTATCCTTGAATTGTGCTCCTTAACCTGTTTCTGACCAGCCGCCGCAGTTGTACTGCGGCAGAATGGCACAGGCAGGCGAATCGCCATTATGCTACGTCGGGCGTGCGCTCCCCCGCTGATCGGATTCGATCAGGAATCGATCAATCCCCAGGCCATTGAAATCTGGCCTGGACCTGGTGATCGCTCCTGACGAATGATATCCTTCCCGTCTGTGTAACTGTAAACACTGACAGGGGAAGTGATGTCATCTCCCTCGTGTCGGTCTTTTCCATTCCAGACCGAGAGGAGAGAGCATCAGAAAAGTGAGACAACACACACTGACACCAGGTCACGCAGGCACATAATTCACCGCCGATCACCACCTGTCCCTGTGTCACACAGTACAGCAATCCGATTTTTTTTTTTTATCGCTGTACTAGTGTCATAAGTGTGTCAAATACTGTGTGGAAAAAAAAATGAAACACCCACCATTTTAATCGGTAGGGCCTTTGCTTTAAAAAAAATATATAATGTTTGGGGGGTTCAAAGTAATTTTCTTGCAAAAAATTTTTTTTCATGTAAACAAAAACGGTCAGAAAGGGCGGGCTTTGTCTTCAAGTGGTTAGAAGAGTGAGTAATGTGTGACATAAACGTCTAAATGTTGTGCATAAAATGTCAGGACAGTTTAACCCCCCCCAAATGACCCAATTTTGGAAAGTAGACACCCCAAGCTATTTGCTGAGAGGCATGGTGAGTCCATGGAATATTTTATATTTTGCCACAAGTTGCGGGAAAATTACAAACTTTTTTTTTGCACAAAGTTGTCACTAAATGATATATTGCTCAAACATGCCATGGGGATATGTGAAATTACACCCCAAAATACATTCTGTTGCTTCTCCTGAGTACGGGGATACCACATGTGTGAGACTTTTTGGGAGCCTGGCCGTGTACAGGACCCCGAAAACCAAGCACCGCCTTCAGGCTTTCTAAGGGTGTAAATTTTTGATTTCACTCCTCACTGCCTATCACAGTTTCGGAGGCCATGGAATGCCCAGATGGCACAACCCCGCCCCCCCCCCCCAAATGACCCCATTTTGCTGAGAGGTATGGTGAGTATTTTGCAGATCTCGCTTTTTGTCACAAAGTTTTGAAAATTGAAAAAAGAAAAAAAAAAATTTTTACTTTTCTTTCTTAATTTTCAAAAACAAATGAGAGCTGCAAAATACTCACCATGCCTCTCAGCAAATTGCTTGGGGTGTCTACTTTCCAAAATATGGTCATGGGGGGGGGGTTGTGCCATCTTCGCATTTTATGGCCTTCAAAACTGTGATAGGTAATGAGGAGTGAAATAAAAAATGTACGCCCTTAGAAATCCTGAAGGCGGTGATTGGTTTTTGGGGCACTGTACGCAGCTAGGCTCCCAAAAAGTCCCACATGTGGTATCCCCATACTCAGGAGAAGCAGCAAAATTTATTTTGGGGTGCAACTCTACATATAACCATGGCATGTGTGAGCAATATATCATTTAGTGACATTTTTTGTAAAAACTTTTTTTTTGTCATTATTCAATCACTTGGGACAAAAAAATAAAATATTCAATGGGCTAAACATGCCTCTTAGCAATTTCCTTAGGGTGTCTACTTTCCAAAATGGGGTCATTTGGGGGGAGGGGGGGGGGGGTTGTACTGCCCTGCCATTTTAGCACCTCAAGAAATGAGATAGGCAGCCAAACTAAAAGCTGCGTAAATTCCAGAAAATGTACCCTAGTTTGTAGACGCTATAACTTTTGCGCAAACCAATAAATATGCGCTTATTGACTTTTTTTTACCAAAGACATGTGGCTAAATACATTTTGGCCTAAATGTATGACTAAAATTGAGTTTATTGGATGTTTCTTATAACAAAAAGTAGAAAACAAATTTTTTTCAAAATTTTGGGTCCTTTTCCATTTATATCGCAAAAAATAAAAATCGCAGAGGCAATCAAATACCATTAAAAGAAAGCTCTATTTGTGGGAAAAAAAAGGACGCAAATTTCGTTTGGGTACAACATCGCATGACTGCGCAATTACCAGTTAAAGCAGCGCAGTTTGTAAAATTTGCTCTGGCCTTTGACCAACCAAATGGTCCAGGGCTGAAGTAGTTAAAAAAACCATGCCGTCTTTTTGGAGAGCAGCCTGTATTTCTCCTGCAGTTACCTGTGGGCTTTTCTTTGTATTCTGAGCAATTCTTCCACCAATTGTGGCTGCAATCTTTCTTGGTATACCTGACCTTGGCTTGGTATCAAAAGAGCCCCTAATTTTCCACTTCTTAATAAGTAATTAAAAAGTACTGACTGGCATATTCAAGGCTTTGGATATCTTTTCATATCCTTTTCCATCTTTGTAAAGTTTCATTACCTTGGTACGCAGGTCTTTTGACTGTTCTTTTCTACCTCCTCATGGCTCAGTGTCTTTTTTTCTTTTTTGTAAAAAATAAAAAAACCAAGCAGTGATTAAATACCACCAAAAGAAAGCTCCATTTGTGTGAAGAAAATGGTAAAAAATTAATTTGGGTACAGTGTTGCTTGACCAGGCAATTGTCATTCAAAGTGCGCTGAAAGCTGAAACTTGGCCTGGGCAGGAAAGGGGTGAAAGTGCCCTGTAGGCAAGTAGTTAAAAAACAAAAAACATAAAAATGCACAGGAAGGGGGAGAGGGGCTGCAGGGGAGGTGGTTCTTGGATTTGGGCCTTAACTTGTATACACCAATACTTTTGATTAGTCATGTTGCATCCAGATCCCACACATAAATCTATTTTTCTGTTAATATTGTATGTGCTTTTATATTTTACACATCATGTACATATATCCCCCCACTTATAACCTAGCCAATAATTACAGATTACCCTTATTGATACCACCACACTAAGATTGCGAAGTAGCAATTACTGGGCCTCTGTAGTTCACAGTCCTCTTGTTAACTACAACCCCTGGAGACATGATCAGCAGCAGAAGCAGTCATACTAAAGCCTGTTCACCTGTAAAAAAAAACTCTCTAATTAATAGGATGGACAATTCACAGATCAGTAAGTAGGGAAATATGTAGTGTGCAAATACAAAAATTACCGTATTCTACGCACAAACACACTTTACAGCACACAACATTCTCTAAACAAACTGCTGCTCTTAAAGAAAAAGAGGGGGAAATGGCTAATGTGCCATCAGAGTAAGCAGACTGGATATGGCCGGGGTCACATCTGACCAGTTATTTCTGATATGAAAAGCAATGGAATAAGCATGTGGTGTTAATATCACACACCCGTTTTTACCAGTTTAAAATCCCAAACTAAACTGCACTTCGAGGGACAGGTGTACACATTAGGCATGAATATTCAACTGAACCTGAGATTGTCAATTTCCCGCCTACCTAATGTAAAGCAGACTCACAAAATACCCAGAGTTTTCGCACTTTCCAGGCATCTCACCCCTATGCAAGTCTCTACTTCCAGGTTATGATATTCTGCAATTTCTCCTGCATGCACTAATGCCTGAAGAGGATATTTTAAGCACACCAGTGGTTGAATTATATGATTTTGAAAGCAGGTAAAAGTCTGATCTAGTCGGTGCTTTCAGTCTTTAAAACCATACAACACAAGCATACCATTTTCATAGGAAAAACATTCCAGGGGTTAATAATGTAAACGTTCTAATGTTTTAGGCATACAAACACATTGGATTTACAAGCCCGCGACACCCTGACAGCTTTGTCTCCCTTAAGACAAGAACAGAAAATAGAGCAATTAAGGTTGTGTCACCTACAGCCAGTATAGCGAACTGCACACCTGAGCTCAGCTTCACTTGTCCCTTTTAATGAATCTCACTGATGAAAGGTTACTGGCAGCTCTAAAGTTGCTGAGTAATCCCAAAGGAAATTACACTCCACTTCAACCCATTCATGGTTTATTTAATCCAGGTTGCACTGAAAAAAATCAAAATGTAATACTGCTAATCTCAATTCAGAAGCCAATGCTAGAATTCATCACACTGGCAGGCAATACAGAATACAAACTATAGGTCTGCGTATGGCCCATTATTGTTCAGGAAATACCATCACAAAAAAGGGCTTAGGAACTAAAGCTGTTAAAGCAGAACTTTACCCATAATAACTTGATAAAGAATATTGTTCTTTTGCAAGCAACATACATTCCACATTATTAATTATGCTACCAGAATTAATGAGTGTTGTAAATTGCCTCCAGCGTTCTTACGGTTTCTTCTTGCTGAAGGCTGCCATTTTGCTGAAACCCAGAGCCCCTGTACAGCAGTAAAGCTTTAGGCTGTCAGCAGCTCGGCCTCTACAAATTCAGCACAGCGCCTACAAATGGAGAGCAACGGAACATGTGCAGAGCAGGGTGAGAGTGTATTACTAGATTTTAAACAGTATAGGCACTTATTTCTAATGTTTTACATAGTCATTACTGCAAAAGAGGCCAGCCTGAAGTCATCTAGCAGGACTTCATTTTCTGACTGGGGTTCAACTTTAAGGGCAGGTTACACAAATGATAACAGAAATAGTAGATTTTCCACAAATGAGGGTTTAAATAAGAAGAAAGCCACAACAGAGAAACTAATATCTTCCTTTCTGTCACATGGCAATAACCATCTCTCAGACTAAATTCCTTTTTTTTTTTTTTAACCCATTACTACCTTCAGTGAAGTTGAAGTGAAACTACCTAATAGTTACCCTAGGCCCCTCTAGGCCATTTGATGTGGCCCTCACACCTCTCCTGCAGCTGCGGAACCCCCTCATCCCCCCCCTCCCCCATCTCATCAGCCGACAGCAGAGAGGACGACAGGGCTCCTCCCACAGATTCTGTGCCTCTTTGTGCAGCCACAGCACCCCTTGTCTCCGCCTCCCCGGTCTCATCATGAAGCAGACTCTGGCCACCCTTGGGTCCTCCTCTAGAGCCTGCACTTTCTGCTTCCCAGCTTCTTCCCGGCAGCAGCACAGGGTAAGGGGGGTGCACTGTGATGTAAGGGAGGGCAGGGGACTCGACTTCTGATGGTGGGGAGGGCTTGCTCTGGACATCCATTCTTAGGCCCGGTTCACACTGATGCATTATGAATTTAGCGCGATTTTGACCCGACTGCTTTACGAATCTTCTTTGCGAATTCATTACGTGTTTGTTGCGAATTTACTGTGATTCTACTGGAATGAGTTGTCATTTTGGGAGGTGACTGCGATTTTTGTCTGGCCAATGGAACCCAAACTTCCTGTTCTCTTCCTGGTTTTTGTGGAATGTGTGCAGAGTGTGGAGGAGGAATTCGCACATATGTGAACCATCAATGCGATTCAAGACCGATTTACATTGATGTCTATGGAGACTAAATTTGCAACGCAGTAAACTCGCACAAGACCCTTTTTATCGCATCACATTCGTAGAGGAATCGCAACGCATGTATGTGAATGACCATCATTGAAAACAATGACTTTAGGGATGACATGCAAATTTAAAGGGTTTTTGACGCATCGCAGTCGTTATGAACTCGCATCAGTGTGAACCGGGCCTTACAGATACAACTGGCCCTTTGAGAGCAACCATAATGCTGATGTAGCCAGCACTGAAAATGAGTTTGACACCCCTGCCTTAAGCCAATACTTATGCAAAAGCATTTAATCTGCCTATGAATCAGCTATTGGCTGCAACGACAAAAACCCACTACTTTTTATGTGGCTTGACAAAATGGCATGCTTTTACATGATGCTATAAGTAAACACAAACCACCAGAATCCTCTTTGAGCTGCTGAACTACTATTCTGATAATGGCACCTTCAATTACTTTCAAAGAGTGGCAATTTTTTGCATTTACATCTTATGAGGTGCACACTGTATTCATGTGTGTTAAGCAACACAGGAGGGAATAGTATTCTGGTAAGAATGGCCAAGTGTTTTGAAATGACAGAGCTGTTATGGACAGAGAACAAGTTAAATAATTCTTTGAGTTGTCATGGAGGAGTGCATTTCCTCACTGTACAGAAGTAAAAACACATGGAATTAATATTTTAGGATTTTAATATACGAGCTGCCTCCTCACCTGTGTCATCTTATCCACAGATACTGGAATGCCATCTATAGTCAGGGGGGGCAGGTCAGAGTTGATGTCTTGCTGCACAGGCGCATGCTCTGCTAATGCAGTTTCCAAGTCCTCCAGGATCATACTCTTATACTTGCGTACCTAAGGGAATACAGAGATGGTAAACAGATGACAGCAGCTCTCCTCTTCTCAGCGCTTAGCTACATGGCTGCCCCAGGGTTTAAAGACACCTCTGGTAACACAGCTGCCAGCTAAAAATATATATTATTCTGTGTCTCTGATGGTAGAATAGGCAAGAAATAATGATGAAACTTTAAGTAATACCATTCTACATTATAGCTGCAAGATGAAGAGAGTTATAAAGAAAAATAATTGTGAAAAAAAAAAAAGAACATTTTTAAGCGTTTTCACTTTACAATCCATTTTTTAATATAATTCTACTTACAATTAGAAAATGACAGAGAAACCAGTGGTAGTGTGGTCAGTGCTTGTTCCCACTGGTCATCCAAATGAGGGACTTATTCTCTGGTCCAGTTTTTTCTAGTTTGTACTCTGTCCTTTGAAATTTGGTGTGGAGCGTAGCATATATTTGTTAAATAATGCCCTTTTTAGAGTCACTACTTGATAGTGGGTTGGCAATTGAGGACTGCCAAAGCTGCATGGTATGAGTGCATGATTGTGTATGGATAGCATGTCTCAACATTGAAAGAACCTCTGGCGTGGTATGTCAAATTCAGTGCATAATTGCTCAGATGTCTTAAAGCAGACCTTCACCCACCCAAGGATTCCGGGCAATTTCAAAAAGAAATTTTAATTGAAAGTTCGCTCCGCCTCTTCATGCACATCACTCGCCGTAGGCGCATGATGCGCACACTGCCCGCGGTGCCTTCTGGGATATGTACATCACATATCCCAAGAAGCATAGGCTTTCATTGAAGAACAGGAGGAGGGGAAGGGCCTTTCAGGGCATCATTGAGAGGCCCACCCACTGAACGCGGAAGAGCCGGCAAACCTCTTGACGACGCCAGATAGAACATGGCAGCGTTGGACGGAGCTGTGGCTGGGCATGAGATGATCTCAGCAGGTCCACGCTGAATCCACTAGATGTACGAGTATCTGAATTGTGCAGATACCACCATCAGGTAAGTTGGGAGGGAAAAAAAAAAAATGGGGAGGGAGGTCGGAGTTCCTCTTTAACAATACCATTTTCATACAGTTGAGAGACATACTTACCCCTTTGACATCTAGATTCTAGGAGAGCCAAGAGGGGGTATTTTGTAGTATACCTGGTATTCGATAATAAGTCTTCCTTGTCCCATCCCAGTAAATGCTGGAGCTGCGAGGCCAAGAAGTAGGACCTGGAGTGGGGGACAGCTAAACATCTGGCGCCTATGACTGACACCAGTATGGATAATTTAATTCCAGGTTGCTTTTTTTTCTCTAGATCAAAAAATTGAGTCAATCTTTTTATACCGATTTGACGTTATCCGAATAAGAGTTGTGGACACTACACCTTGATTGATCCTTCACGCAAAAGACATCATAGACAGTGCAAGTTGATGCGTTTCACACTGTGACTAGTGCTTACCAATAACCTACCAGGTTGGTTAGGAGCAAACGCTAGTCACAGCATGAAACACGTCAAATTTTACTGTACCCCACGCGGTCTGTGATGCCTTTTGCATGAAGGATCAATAAAGGTGAACTGTTGCAGTGAAATCCAGATTTCTTTTGATTGTGTATCAGCAGAAGAGACGTGTTAGCACCTTCACTTAAACCCTGGCTAAGCGGTGGATGGCTAATGTGTTCACCTGGAGCAGCTTTCTCTTTAGAGGAGGAACCAGGCAACAGGGAGAAATGATACTTCACACTGGTGCGACATACGCTCCGACTGTGGGAGCATATGACGCATGACATGTAAAAATCAATGGTTCCCTATGACAGCCGTCTTAACTGGTCCGACACAAGTCGGTCCGACTTTAGAAAAGGTTCCTGCACTACTTTGGTCTGATTTTGGTCTGTTCTCAGCCCATTCAATATCACTGAAGTCGGATCCTCGCCCTAAGCATCAGACTTGTGATACCCGACATGGCGGTTACAGCAGCAGGAAAAAGGAATTTATGTCACACTGGAATTGTTTTGATTAGTCAAATGACAAGTTGGACTATCTCAAAGATGGAGCAAAATTGTATCCTGTTCATTCAAGTCGGATGAAAGTAGGACCAAAGTAGGATGACAGTTGTACAACAGTCGTGTTGTACCAGTTTAAACCTGGCCTTAGTGCTTTGGAGAGACACAAGTACACTGTATAGCAGGATGTGCTTTTTTTTTTTTTTTTTTTTTAATTTCATGTCTGAGGGTTTACATCAACTTTAAGAGTCACATTAGGCTGGGTTCACACTGATACGGCACGACTGTTGTACGACTATCATCCTACTTTGCCCCGGTACATCTGTCCTACATCGATCCTACCTCCATCTGACTTGAATGAACAAGATAAGATTTTGCTCCTACTTTAAGATAGTACGACTTGTCATTTGACCAATCAAAACAATCCCAGTGTGACAAATTCCTTTTACTGCTGTTGTAATCACCATGTCACAAGACGGATGGTTAGGACAAGGATCCTACTTTAATCCGACTTCATTGATATTCAATGGGTTGAAGTAGGACCAAAGTAGTACAGGGAGCCTTTTCAAAGTCGGAACGACTTGTGTCGGACCAGTTAAGATGGCTCTCATAGCGAATCATTGATTTTCACATGTCATGCGACATGAGCTCCCAACGTCGGTGCGTTTGTCGTACCAGTGTGAACCCAGCCTAAGGCCCCTTTCACACTAACACGACTTCAAAGTCGCGTGATTTTGCGGCCGCGATTTTGACGTGATTTCAGGGAATGCCTGTGTAACTCACATCAAAGTCAGACCAAAGTAGTGCAGGGACTACTTTGAACTCCCAAGTCATAGGAAAAGTCGTACAAGTGTGAAAGGGGCCTAATCCTGCATGTCCCTGGATATATGCCAATTCCGAGATATTTAAAAGTTTGTACCGTACGGATTTGGAGAGCATCCCTCAATAAGGGGTCCTGTAAAGAATCTATGGGCAATAAAACTGACTTAATCTCACACTTTGGAACATATTTGGACAAATAATACAGTCTAAATATTTCCAAAGTGTGAGATTAACTGCTAATAATGAGCATTGTGCATCACCAAGAAACAGGAGGGCATCGTCGGCATAAAATGCCACCTTGTCCTCTCTTGTCCCAACCTCCTGTCTGATGCTCACTATGTCTCAATTTGCCTTTTAAAAAAAAATATGTTACAGGCAACAAAGACCTATTCCTTAAACCACCTAAGAGCCAGCAATGTTAACCATCTTAGGCCCCTTTCACACTTATACGACTTGCCCCACGATTTTGTACTGCAAAATCGTATGACAAGTCATTCTCCATGATTTTCAATGACGACCATTCATATTGGTAAGTTGTAAGCTGTAAGTTGTGCCGACTTCAAAGTAGTCCCTGCACTACTTTGGTCCAACTTCCATGCGAGTTGATGTCCATAGACCTCAATGTTAAACCCTCAAGCAGCATGCAAATTGTACCTGAATAATATAGACACGATTTCAGTACGACTTTGTAAGCACAAGCTGTAAGCACAAGCTGATGGTTTTGACCCTCATTTGTAAACCCCAACCCTGTAAAGTCGTACAAAGTAGTACTGATCCCAAATCGCCGCAAAATCGCGGTAAAATGTGGCAGCGAAGTCGCACAAGTGTGAAAGGGGTCTTACTGTCCAGGCCATTTTTCAGCTTTCAGTGATGTGATAAGTTTATATGATTTTTAGCAGGCACCCTAGGGAATAAAATGGCGGTCATTGCAACTTTTTATGTCACACGTTATTTGCGCAAAAATTTTTGCGAAAAAACAGTTTTATGAATTTAAAAAAAAAAAAAAAAAAAACAGTAAAGTTAGCCAATTTTTTTGTATAATGTGAAAGATGATGTTACGCCGAGTAAATAGAAACCCAACATCACGCTTTAAAATTGCACACACTTGTGGAATGGTGCCAAACTTTGGTACTTAAAAATCTCCATAGGCGACGCTTTAAAATTTTTTACAGGTTACATGTTATGAGTTACAGAGGAGGTCCAGTGCTAGAATTGTTGCTCTTGCTCGAACGCGGCAATACCTCACATGTATGGTTTGAACAGCGTTAACATATGTGGACGGGACTTACCTGTGCGTTCGCTTCTGTGGGCGAGCACACAGGGTCGCTTTAAGCACTTCCGGACCGCCCATCGTCGTTATACGTCCGTACTTTGAAGAGGAATATTGTTGTTATTGCTGCAGCTAGCTGCCATAACCCCGGTATCCTCTTCTTCAGTGAGCGGTCCGGTTTCAGATAAAAGTGGTCTCTGCGGCGGATTCGCAGCGAGATTACTTTTATTGGCGGCAGGAGAGGGCCCCCGCCGCTGTCGGCAGCGGCGGAGGCGATCGGATGCTCACCCATGCTGGGCATGGAGACGAGTGAGGGGTAGATGGCCCCCACCCGCATTTTACCAAGGCACCCCTGAAGAAACTTCAAGGCATCCCAGGTTGCCTGGGCACTCTGGTTGAAGAAGGCTGCCCTAGAGCAAGCATGTAGGCAGTGAAGTCCTAAACGTCAATTAGTCCAGGGCTTGACAAATTTGCTTGGAATCTAGGAGCCAGCTAAAAAAGTTAGGAGCCAGGTTTTTTTTTTTTTTTAAACGACCGACAAAGCTTTATTTTTAATATAGAAAATTAACCAATCTTAAATTTACACAGAGACGACTAGAACTAATGTGACTGCTTTTATTTCCTGCCATGCAGGGACACAAGACCACCATATTCCCGCTAAGGATCCAATCAGGTCCGCCTGAAAAACTGACAGGCGAACCTGATCAGACAGCCCTTGTGAAAGGGGCCAAGCAGGGAGATGACAAATAATAAATTCATTTTAATGAACCACTTCCTTCCCGCAGGACGACTATATACGTCCTGTCTTTGAAGAGAAATATCGTTGTTATGGTAGCAGCTAGCTACCATAACCCCGGTATCTTCTTTAAGAGCCGGCGGTTCTCTTTCAGATAAAAGTGGTCTCTGCAGCAGATTAGCAGCGAGATCACTTTTATCGGCGGCAGGAGAGGGCCCCCCCTACCGCCGCTCTCCGGTGCCCTTCACCGCTTACCGTGGCCGTCGGTAACGGCGGAGGCGATCCGGATCTGTCCCTGGCCTGACATGGAGACGAGTGAGAGGAAGATGGCCCCCCCGCCCATCTCCGAGTCATTGTAGGGCGGAAGCGACGTCAAATCGTCACTTCCACCCATAGCTCTTGAAGGGACATTTTATATATTTTTTTTTTCAAATGACAATTTTTTTTTTTTTAATGCATTTTAGTGTAAATATGAGATCTGAGGTCTTTTTGACCCCAGATGTCATATTTAAGAGGACCTGTCATGCTTTTTTTCTATTACAAGGGATTTTTACATTCCTTGTAATAGGAATAAAAGTGACTTTTTTTTTTTTTTTTTAAAAGAACAGTGAAAAAATAAAAGTTAAAATAAATAAGAAAAAAAAAATAAAAATTAAACGTGCCCCATCCCTTGTAAAAGAAATAAAAGTGACACCATTTTTATTTTTTTTTTTAAAACAGTGTAAAAATAAAAATAAAAAGTAAAATATATAAGAAAAAATAATAATTTTTTTAAATGCGCCCCGTCCCGCCGAGCTCGCTTGCAGAAGCGAACGCATATGTGAGTAGCACCCGCATATGAAAGCGGTGTTCAAACCACACGTGAGGTATCGCCACGATCGTTAGAGCGAGAGCAATAATTCTAGCCTTAGACCTCCTCTGTAACTCAAAACAGGTAACCTGTAGAATTTTTTAAACGACGCCTATGGAGATTTTAAAGGGTAAAAGTTTGTCGCCATTCCACGAGCGGATGAAATTTTGAAGCGTGACATGTTGGGAATCAATTTACTCGGCGTAACATTATCTTTCACAATATGAAAAAAAATTGGGCTAACTTTACTGTTTTCTTATTTTTTAATTAAAAAAAGTATTTTTTCCCAAAAAAGTGCGCTTGTAAGTCCGCTGCGCAAATACGGTGTGACAGAAAGTATTGCAATGACCGCCATTTTATTCTCTAGGGTGGTAGAATAAAAAATATATATAATGTTTGGGGGTTCTAAGTAAAGGGAAGGAGATGAGCAGGCAGTGAAAACAGGTAGGGAAAGCTCCATTAGCATTGGTGGATGTCTTGTCATACCAACGGCCACCACCAGAGGGCGCCCGATTGCAGAAGGAACCAGGAACCATAGGACTGCAGTAGGCCGCAAAGCCGGGGCCTCAATTACCGGCGCGGCCCAACGCGATCGCGGCGGGAGGGGGGGGGGTGTCGAACGGACACAGGATACCCCAGCTGTGCCGCCCCAGGCGCCAGGTCGCTAATTCTAGTCGCAAATGCGACCTGGCGCCCGGGGTTTGTCGAGCCCTGAATTAGTCAATAGTAGGAAGACAACCTCAATGCCTGCAAATTTGAAAACCAATGGTAATGGTAGCTCACATATTTTTAACCTTACAAAATACAAAACAAATCTTTTGGAGCAGGAAAAAAGTGCTTGTGCTTACACTGGTAATAAAATGTTATAACTGCAAATTCAAAAGAACAAATTACAGGTCATGCAACTTTTTTTTTTTATACAAGTAATGCCTAATTAGACAACACTGGTAAAATTGGTAAAAAAACTCACAACATTCTCCAGGGGAGCCGCTCCAAACACTTTAAAGACTGGATTGGGTTTGGAAGGAGAAATGCACAAGACAATGGCTTGCTGCCCTACTCTGGTAGTATACTCATCCAACGTTGCCCTCAGTTTCCTGCCAACAAAACCAAAAGCATGAGAAAAGTCCAACAGGATGCTGCAACACAGAAGAAAAAGTACTTGATGGAACCTATATGCATAAAGAATTATTACTAGCAAAAGTGTGCCTGCTCCAGAATGGGCAAGGTGGGTGATATTGCAAACAATGTTAAGAAGAAGTGTCTTTGTAGGCAGTATGTGCAAGGAGGAAAATAGAGGGCATGATGGCGGGTAGTGTATGCCAGAGGGAAGTGCCGGGTGTGAAGGAGGACAGTTTTGCAGGAGAGCAGTGGGAAGGGTATGATGGCAGTGCATGCAGGAGAGAAGTATATGACAGAAGGCAGCGTATGCAGGACAGAAGTGCGGAGAGTATCACAATCAGAGCCGTCTTTAATATTGATTGGACCTTGGGCAAACATTTTCTTGGCCCCCACTGCTCTAGGGTGATGAACCTAGGATCCATGCATTTTCGCTCTCCACCTGCCTGCACACCATGGACTGGGGTGGGGAGGGGACCCATCAATTGACAGAAAACTCCTAAGGATCCTAGATCTCCTGAGATCCGTAGCAGTGCTGGGGGAGGGGAGGGTGTGATCAATGGCAATGCTGATTTTTTTTTTTTTTTTTTTTTTTACTGACTACCAATATAAAGAGGAGTTTTAACACTGGCCACCAATGTAATAGGGGTTTACACTGACCACTAATGTAATAGAAGCATTCACAGCAATCACCAATGTAAGGAGGGGGACCTTCACACTGGCCAGTAGTGTTAATAAAAGGATTGTACATCAAGTCCCAATGTATTGGGAAGATTTACAATGACCACCAATGTAAAGGGGATTTACATTGACCACTAATGTAATAAAAGCATTCACAGTAACCACCAATGTAACTAGGGATTTACACTAACCACTAATGTAAGGGGGGGGCTTTCGCACTGGCCACTAGTGTAAATGAAAGGATTCTACACCAAGCCCCCAATGTAGTAAGAAGATTTACACTAAATTGAAATTGAGGCGATCTGAATACTTTATGAATGCACCATATAAACAAAATGTTTTACCTTTTATTTCTATTTTAAAATGAATGGGTTGTTTTACAAAGTGAAGGTTCACATATACTTTAAGTAGGAATTTTTGCTAGTTTTTTTTTTTCTTGAATTCCTTCTTCATTGATTTCAATCAAGGTTCCTTCTACACCGTTGCGGAGCTGCTCTCTATAAATCTGCCTTTCCCAACCCTAACTTTGGAGCACTGTACCAGACTCCTCTGGCCTGGATGTGCAGGACTAACTTGAAATGTGACCTTCAGACAGCGGGCTCTGGAGAGTGACACTTTCCGGACACTAGTGTAGCAGTAAAAGTTATCCGTGGAGCGCTTTCAAGATCCAGACACATAGCATTTAAAACTTGACCCTTTCTCAGAAGACTCTGTTTCTGAATAATAGGATTTTTATAACAGCTTACCTGTAAAATCCTTTTCTTGGAGTACATCACGGGACACAGAGCACCATAGTAATCATCACTATGTGGGTATATAGGCACCTTCAGGTGAAGGACACTGGCATACGGAATACAGGAAGTTCACTCCCTATATAACCCCTCCTCCTACCAGGAGTTTTTGTAGCAAAGCAATATACCTAAACCCCAGAAAGAGGGGAGGGATCTCTGTGTCCCATGATGTACTCCAAGAAAAGGTAAGCTGTTATAAAAATCCTATTTTCTTTATCGTACATCACGGGACACAGAGAACCATAGTAATCACTATGTGGGACATCCCATAGCAATGCTATTTGAGGAGAGGGAGACACAACCCGTAGGGCACCCCAAGACTTGAGGACCTATACTGCTGCCTGCAGCACATTGCGCCCCAAAAGGTGATATCCTCATGCCTTCTTACATCCACCTGATAAAACTTGGTGAATGTATATACTGAAGACCAAGTTGCGGACTTACAGATCTGAGCCATGGAGGCCTGGTGACGCACTGCCCAAGAAGCATTAACCGCCCTGGTAGAGTGCGCTTTGACTTGAAAAGGTGGAATCTTACCCCTTAAATCATAACTTACCGAATGCACTTAGCAACCTTCTGGCAGTATAAATAAGACATCAGTCTTCTGGAACTGAGCAGTCGTTTTTAAATAGACCTTGACCGCTCTCACCACATCAAGACAATGTAGTGACTTCTTTTCCCTGGAACATGGATTTGGAAAAAAACGATAGCAGGACAATATCTTGGTTCAGGTGAAAAACTGAGACCACTTTTGGCAGGAAATCTGGACGAGGGCACAACACCACTCTGTCCTCGTGAATAATCAAATATGGCTCTTTACAAGAAAGAGTAGCCAATTCCGAAACCCTCCTTGCTGAGGATATAGCAACCAAGAACATTAACTTCCTTGTCAGAAGGACTAAGGGAATATGCTGTATTGGTTCAAATGGCTGTTTTTGTAACACTGACAAAACTAAGTTCAAGTCCCAAGGGTTCAAAGGTGATCTAACTGGCGGATTAAGCCGCATCACCCCTTGCATAAAACCCCGACTAAAGAATGTGAAGCAAGCGGTCTTTGAAATAAGACCAATAAAGGTGAGACTTGGCCCTTAATAGTACTCAAGGCCAACTTCATCTCTACCCTTAATTATAGAAAGGCAAGAATTCTGCCTAGGATATACTTCCGAGGGTGCCAGCCCTTGGATTCACACCAGGAAACATAAGCCCTCCAGACTCTATAGTAATAGGATTTTTTTTAAAACAGCTTACCTGTAAAATCCTTTTCTTGGGAATACATCACGGGACACAGAGACTTTGATAATTACTTAGTGGGTTAGATAGTCAACCCTAATTACAAAGAGAGTTCCTCCCCTAACCCCTCCCATATGGAGAGTACCTCAGTTTTTTAGCAAAGCAATAAGTATCCCAATGTACAATCCTGAAGAGGGGCGGGAGCTCTGCGTCCTGTGATGTATTCCCAAGAAAAGGATTTTACAGGTAAGCGGTTTTTAAAAAATCCTATTTTCTTTACATCACGGGACACAGGGCCTTTGATTAATTACTTAGTGAGATGTCCCAGAGCAATGTCCAAATTTGAGGGGAGGGAGACACAGATCAGAAAAACATAGTCCGCCAACGGACAAGAGGACTTATACTGCTGCCTGCAGTACACTGCGCACGAAAGCGGCATCCTCATTGCCCTCTTACATCCACCTGATAGAATCTAGTGAATGTATGGACTGAAGACCAAGTTGCAGCCTTGCAGATCTGAGCCATGGAGGCCTGGTGATGCACTGCTCATGAAGCACTAACTGCTCTAGTTGAGTGCGCTTTAACCTGAAAAGGGATAATCTTCTTCTTTACACCATAAGCCTGAACAATAAACTGTCAAATCCATCTAGAGATAGTGGATTTTGACGCTGCCTGGCCCTTTTTTGGGGCCTTCTGGCAGAAAGAATAGACAATCAGTCTTTCGTATCTGAGTCCACATCTTGATTCAAATGGAATCCTGAAACCACTTTAGGCAAAAAAGTCAGGTGAAGACGCAACACCACCCTGTCTTTGTGAATAATCAAATATGGCTCTTTACAAGAAAGAGCTGCTAACTCCGATACCCTTCTAGCCGAGGCTATGGCTACCAGAAAAAACAATTTCTTAGTCAAAAGAACTAAAGAAGCCTGGTGCAATGGTTCAAAAGGTTGTTCCTGTAAAACAGACAAAACCAAATTCAAATCCCATGGGCACACAGGAGGCTTAACCGGCGGATTCAAGCGTAGTGCCCCCTGAATAAAGGCTCGGACCAGGGAATGAGAGGCAAGTGGTCTTTGAAAGACTATCGACAAGGCCAAGATCTGGCCCTTGCTAGTGCTCAAGGCCAGCTTCATTTCTACGCCTAATTGAAGAAAGGCAAGAATCCTGCTAATGGCATACTTTCTAGGATGCCACCCTCTGTATTCACACCATGAAACATATGCCTTCCAGATTCTGTAGTAGATGAGCCTGGAGGCCGGCTTCCTAGCATTAACTAGAGTGGACAGGACTGGCCCCGAGAGGCCACGACCCTTCAGAATGTGGGTCTCAACCGCCAAACCATCAAATTCAGACTTCGTAAGGCAGGATGGAACATTGGACCCTATGAGAGTAGATCTGGGCACAGCGGAAGAACCCAAGGTCTTCTTTCTGCCATTTTTACGATCTCCACATACCAAGGTCACCTGGGCCAAGCTGGGGGCCACCAGAATTATTGGCTTTCCTTCCCTTTTGACCCTCTAAAGGAATCGTGGGAGAAGCGGAACTGGAGGGAACGCATAGATAAGAGAATACTAATCCCATGGAATCGATAAGGCATCTGACCCTTGTACTAGCGGATCCTTTGTTATTGACACAAAGCTGTCCAGTTTTTTGTTGAACATGGGAGCCAACGGGTCTACATCGGGGGTACCCCATTTTTGACATATGGCCTGAAATATGTTGGGGTGTAGAGACCATTCTCCTGGAGACAGCTTCTGGCGGCTTAGGAAATCCGCCTGCCAATTTTCTACCCCTGGAATGAAGGCTGCAGACAGGCAAGGAACATGCCTCTCTGCCCAAGAAAAAATGTGATTCACCTCTTTTTGGGTATCCCAACTCCTGGTGCCCCCTTGGTGATTCATATAGGCCACTGCCGTAGCATTGTCGGACTGTATCCAGACAGGACAACCCTGCAACCTGTAAGTCCAGACCCTGAGGCCTAGACGAATTGCCGAATCTCCAGAATGTTGATGGGCAAGAGCCTTTCGGCTCTGGACCATCTTCCCTGGGTGGAAGCTTGGTCAGCAACCACCAATTAAGGCTCTGGCGTACCCATGGTGATAGGCACATTGGAAGATCCAAGGCTTGAACTCTTTTGTTCCAGGCAGAGGATGCTGGTCTGTAAAGGCCTCAAGTGAAACTGGGCATAAGGAACAGCCTCGAAGGAGGACACCATTTTCCCTAAAAGTCTCATACATAGTCGAATGGAGGGATTTTTCCTTGCTAAGACCACTCGGACGAAATCCTTTATGGCTTTGGCTTTTGACCCGGGTAAAAATACCCTGCTTTGGACTGTGTCTTACAATGCCCAAATATTCCAGCCTTTTTAGGGGCTGTAAGGAAGATTTTTCTAGATTGCGGACCCAGCCTAGGTACTCCAAGTACTCTACTGTGCTGAGCACATTGCGGTCTAAGCATGCTACAGACCTTTCTACGAGTAGCAAATCGTCCAGATAAGCTGTCACTGTTATGCCCTGAGCTCTTAGTTTTGCCAGGGGTGGGGCTAGAATTTTTGTGAACACTTGAGGTGCGGTAGCAAGACCGAAAGGTAGGGCCTCAACTTGGAAGTGGCGCTGACCCACCGCAAACCTTAGAAATCTTTGGTGAGCAGGAAATATTGGCACATGTAAATATGCATCTTTGATGCCAAGAATTCTCCCCCCTGAAGGGTGGAAACTACTGAGTGGATTGAGTCCATGCGGAAAGAACGAATGTCAAGAAACTGATTCAGGTCTTTTAGATCTAGAATAGGTCTGACGTCCCCGTTCGGTTTTGGAACTGTAAAGCGGTTTGAGTAGAACCCTGAGCCTTGCTCTTCTGGGGTCACTTCTATAATTACCCCTTGGGATAATAGACGTTCTAAGGCCAGAAACAAGGGCCTCCCCTTTACTGGATCTTTGGAGACTCTTGACCTTAGGAAACGAGATGGCGGAAACTCCTGCAACTCCAGCTTGTAACCTAGAGACACCATGGAGGCTACCCATCTGTCCTGAATCTCTTTCCGTCAGGCACCTGTAAACTGCAGCAGCCTTCCCCCCACTCGGCCAAGCGGGGGCGCCTCTTCATAAGGAGGCTTTGGGGTTCTGTTTACCAGATCTTGGACCCCAAGACTTCTTTTGCCCTTGGGTTTGGCCTTGGACCTTTCCCCTAGTATTGGACTGGGGAGGCCGTCGCCACTGCCTGGAGGTCGAGGCTCCAGGGGCAGGGGAAAGAGAACGTCTAAATGAGGGACATTTACTCTTCTTTTTAACCGGTAACAACGTGGTTTTACCCCCGGTAATCTTCTGGATAGATTTGTCCAGATTGTCCCCAAACAGGCGTTCCCCATAAAATGGGAACCCCAGTCAAATATCTTTTGTATGAAGTCTCAGCTGCCCAATGCTTAAGCCAAAGGGACCTACGCATGTGTACCAACAGGAGAGTAAGGCGTGATGCTTGCTGAACAGAATACATAATGGCATCAACTGCAAAACATAAGGCCTTAGGAAGGTCTGCATAAACCTCGATCTCCTCAGTGGAAAGGAGGTTAAGCACCTGCTTCATTTGTTCCTTGAGGAACTGGCACATGCCGATTGCTGCGACCGCAGGCTGGACCACAGGACCAGCCATAGAAAAGGAGGCTTTAAAAAAAGTTTCCAGCTTTTTATCAGTTGGATTTGGTTTGAACCCCTAAGCATTGTCCACAGGACAGGTCAGGCTTTTATTCACACAAGAAATAGCAGAATATATTGCTGGCAACCCCCATTTCTTGGTGAACTTTTCCTCCACTTGATAAAGCATGGAAAACCTTTTAGGAGGAGAAAATAGTTTAGCTGGGTGACCCCAGTCATCATACAGCAATTTCTCCAGCAAGGGATGAATTGGGAAGGTATACGCAGCCTGTGGGGATTTCCAGGATCCCAAGGAGGAAACAGAGGAAATGGCAGCCTCAGCATAGGGCAATCTGTATGTGGTACGCATCAACTCAGTATAGTATTGCACCTGTAGTTTGAGGGCCTGGGAGGCAGAAGAGAGCTTCTCCTCTTCTCCCGAATCGTCCGACTGCTCCTGATCCCCATCCACAGATAGGGATATTTCTTCATTACCAGAATGCTCATCCGATAGGGAACCCAGAGCAGAGGGAGGGGATTTACCCCTTTTTCTGCTACTCTTTAAGGAAGCTGTGATAAAAGTAGTAATCCTTCCTTCTAAACCATCCAATGCAGCCTTCATAGTATCCTCAGTGACATATACAGGGACTGTAACATTGGGATAGGCTGCAAAGCCTGACAGGGGCACAGACTCATCCTGTGAGGCTGCCTCCAGTCTTTCGGGGGGGGGGGGGGGGGGGGGGGCAGGTTCAGAACCCCTAGATCCAGGCAGTGATTTCTTAATGCCTCTTTTACCTCCCCCTAAAAGCCTTCGTACGGGGAGACATAGTCCTAAGCTGCAAAGCAGAGGTACTAGTAAAAATGCAATCACTGTTGTGCCTTAGTCTTACAATATTAACATTAGCTCAGTCTGCACAACCTGATGCAGAGTAGATGTCTTAGTTATGCCTGGATCCGAAACCACCGAGATGCTTACTGCCCACAGCTCTGTGTCCCACTGCTTACAGGAGCTCCGGTGTACTAGGCTTTAGGTATAGCCGCTTTGCACCTGCGCACTGGTGCGCCATAACCACACCCCCCACCTTCCCCGCCGAAACCACTGTAAAAGCACGCCCCCTGCGCGCGCGTAGGATAGTTGTGGCGGCGGCCGTGGGTGAAGGGGGAGAAAGGAGACCATCTGAGGACTGCGCAGGACCCCTGGACTGCATGGGATCCCACCTTTCCGTTTACGTGGCAGAGCCTGCAGCGGAGTAGGTGAGTGGCTAACAGGAATCCGATCAGCGGAAGTTCCAATTCTGGGTGGAACTCCGCTTTGAGTGTAAGAATCCTATTTACAAGTATAGCTTGATTAGGTTAATTTTGTATAGCATCAGGGGTACTTTACAGTTGAATTTAACTACAGAGCCATTGTACTCAGATCTAGAAAGACTCAAATAATAATCTTTCTTTATTCCGGTGGTTATTCGCTAGTTTGCAAACAGCTACTCACCGAAGAAGTCTTGTTTGCTGTCTTTTACGTATTGAAGGGTTGGACTCGAAGATATGAGGCCTCTTGCGCTTTTTTCCTGTGGCTACAGCCGCTGCAGCAGCCATTCCCACAGGCCCTACAAATACATAAAATACAAAATTACCACAGAGTACAATTATAACAGAAAAAAACAAACTGTAAAATCCAATAACAGAAAGGTTCCAAACCATAAGGGCTAAGATGTAGGGGAAACATTTAGCTTTAAAGGGAGCCTGTATTGAGAACATACATAGGTTGCCACTGCTAAACATGCCTTTTGAAAACACTAGTGATATTGCTGTTATATTAATGCAAAGGATGATTTCCTGTGTCCCCTCCCACCCTTACACGTCTAATGAAGCATGACCTCTTGCAGGCAGCATTGGACTCCTTGCCCACTCCCCCGATGGCTGACCATCATGAGAACATCCTGGTGTATTGTCTTTGTATTTTTTGCTCTGGCTACTAAACACTTCTTTTAATTAAGGTAGGATCTCTTGATATTCTGAATACCTGTATATACAGGACAGTCCTCTCCTAAATGATGATGATAAAGATATTATTAATATTATGTGTTGATATGTTATAGATGTCTGTATCCCGCTGAAGTAGATCAAAACACAAAACTATGATCGAAACATGTTAGTGTATTTCTCAACAGTAGCATTCACAGACATACTGCTTGTGTATTGTTCTCTGCATTTGTTATTCTGGACATCCATTATGTAAATGTTTATGTACACCAGAGCTCTTGTTGTTGTCCCCTTTTTCATTTGTCCCCCCCCCCCCCCTTTTGATATTGCTGCTTTTACTGATGATTTTTTAAACCTGTTGAAAAATAAAATATATTTTCATTAGGGTTGTCCCGATAGCGATACTAGTATCGGTATCGGCACCGATACCGAGCATTTGCCCAAGTACTTGTACTCGGGCAAATGCTCCCGATGCTTCCGCCGATACTATGACAGTCAGCGGTGATCGGCGTGTGGGGGAGTTACAAGCTTTCCCCCCCCCGCGGCTTTCAGTGACATACAGCGGTGATCGGTGCTTGTAACTTCCCCACGCGATCACCGCTGACTGTCACTGCATCCTCCTCCATGCCCCCTCCGTTCCTCTGTCCCCCTCTCCTTCTGTCCCCCTCCGTTCCGTTCCCCTCTCCTTATCTGTCCCCCTCCGTTCCGTTCCTCCGTTCCTCTGTCCCCCTCTCCTTATCTGTCCCCTCCATTCCGCCGTCCTCCTCCTCCTTCCTTTGTGAATGGACAGAGTCAGCCGACTCTGTCCATTCACATAACTGAAACATTGTAATCTCCTGTGATTACGATGTGTCAGTTTATGAATGGAGAGGAGCCGCTGTCTTCTCTCCATTCATTCTCAGTGCAGCTGAGGCTGCAGAGAAAGGGACTGGGGAATCTCTATCCTCGGTCTCTTTCTCTGTCTCAAGGGGGAGATATCAAAGGTCTGTTAAGACCCCTGATATCTCACCAAAGCCCCCCAACAGGGCTGATTAAAAAAAAAAAAAAAACATATTGCAAAAATGAATAAAACAAATATTGTAAAAAAGAAAAATTGTAAATAAAAAAAATAAAAAAAACACACAGACACCGTTCACCCCCCCCCCCCCCCCCCCGGTCACGTGACATTAAAAAAAAAAAAAAAGTATCGGTAATCGGTATCGGCGAGTACTTGAAAAAAAGTATCAGTACTTGTACTCGGTCCTAAAAAAGTGGTATCGGGACAACCCTAATTTTCATACACAAGTAGTATATTTATTACTTGCAAGCTGCGTACAAGCCCTTGGGTGTCTTCTGTTCTTTTTTCATATATGCTATTGGGCTAGCAGCACTCTGTCCACAACTAGGGGAGGTGGGTCCCATTTTTTGTTTAACATATTGTTTTAGTAAGAATTCACTGTCATGACGTCTAGATAATTTAAGTAAGAAGGTCCGGTCACAGTCATGTGGACCACAAAATGGCGTAGATTTAGGAGTTCACATTTGGGTGCAATAGGCAGGGCTAACTGGTTAAAATAGCAAATGTGATGCTGGAGGATACTTGCTCCTGAAGACATCCTTTACTGATGACAAAACATGTTGGGCAGGACAAAAAAAGGGAGTCAATAGTGTCTGATGAGGGTGGGAGAAGTTGGGGGGACCTTGGGAAGAATACAAGCACTGAGCACTTTAATAATAATGCATAGAAGAGAAGTGCAATACAGTAATGTGAGATTGTTTTTATATTTTGTTTGGTTTGCACATTGAGTCTAACTGGGGACGTAGCGACGTTCCACCCAATGTGGTGTTTTTACTTTTTCAGCCTCAAAATATTGAGGCCAAATGAATCTGGGCAAATAGTATTTTCAGAAGGTGGTTAGCAATGGTGGCCTGTGCTTGTCTCAAAGCAAATTTCCTTTAAAGTGAAAACCAATATAAAGCAGCAATAGTAATTAAAAGCAGGGCGATTTAGTTCCTCTGCATATGTACATCTTTACTAATTCTCTCAGCATGCAGAGAATGAGTCAAGATATGCACTGCGAGCATGCAAGCAGAAAAACCACTAGTAGTGTTGGGCAAAAGTTTTTTTTGCAGAAGACTGTCATTTGCCAAAAAAAAAAACCTCTCCTGCATATCAAATGTCCCAAAGCAGCAGAGTCTCAGGAAGATTGAAAAAGTATTGGTAAAGACATGCAGACACCCGAAGATACCAATTTAAATTACAATTATAACAGTTATTCAGTGAAGAAGTTCTTCATAGACGTCTTCACAGATGATTGCATACATACATTACCAAGTACCTAAAATGGTTGTAAACCCTTACACACCACTTTTCACTACAGGTAAGCCTATAACAAGGCTTACCTGTAGGTACCGTGGATATCTCCTAAACTTGCACGGTTTAGGAGATATTCACTGTATCAGTATGTGCCAAAGTCATCGGCACATGCGCACTGAAGAAACGGCTCGTTCGTGACGGTTATTCAGCTGATGTGCTGTGACCGACGGCTCCCGTGCGCATGCGTGGGAGTGACGTCATTGCGGTTTCGGCCAATCACAACGCCGGAGCCCACGAACCCGGAAGTAACATTCCGGAGACATGTTGCCCGTCACAACGGTGTACGGGGACCGCTGCACCAGCTTCGATCTAAAGAGGAGGGCCCATTAAAAAAAAGAAAAATTAAAAGTCAGCAGCTGCAAATACTGCAGCTGCTGACTTTTAATTGGACACTTACTTGTCCCTGGGTCCAGCGATGCGGGGGATCGAAGCCCCGCTCGCCTCCCCCCTCCGTTCGGCGGCGCCGGCATTGCAACTGTGGGCGCCGGGCTGTGGCTTCACAGCCGGGCACCCACTGCGCATGTGCGAGCGGCACCGCTCGCCGTGATTGGCCGCTCAGTCACCTGGGACCTGTAATGGGTCCCAGGTGATTGACAAGAGGGAGGGAGCAGAGCAGAGTCCTTCCTGTGCCGAGGGGGAAGTGATGTCACCAGCCCAGGCACTGAAAGAGGCAGACTACGAGGGACCCCCTAGCAACAGGCATTTAGAGGTGAGTTTAAAAAAAAAACTTCCAAATGTTTTTTTTTTTTTTTATGAATTTTCATGTATTTTTTATTTTTTTGGGTGGAACACCACTTAAGGTGAGTATTCCATAATAAGCTAGTATGCGATGCATACTAGCTCATTATGCCTTTGTCTTGCAGCTTTTTTTTTTCATTTTTATGGATTTACAACCACTTTAAAGCCTAATTTTAGTTAACTTAATATTTAATCAGCACAAGGGATGGTACTTACATTTAATCTAAAGAAGCCCTGCTACTGTCTTAAGCTGGCCTTACATGGCTCACTTTTTACTGGCTGAAAAACAAAAAACAAAACAAACACTGAACCAACCCCCCTTTCCACACAACTGAGGTGGGCAAGGGGGAATCTTCCCTGCTCCGATATTGCATTCTGGCGGCAGGGGTGTGGGGCTCCTCTGGTCTCAGAATACACAAATCGGCGCTGCAGCCGCTGATCTAACAGGTTCGTTCAACAAAAGTGCATCGATTTCTGTTGAGCGGCAGTGGCCACACATGGATCAAAATTTTGGGTGGCCCCTACTGAACGGGCCAAATTTTGATCCATTTATGGCAACCTTTAGTTGAAATCTTCAGTCCTCTGCTCTCCACAGTGCTAATCTTCTGGTGCTGCAAGGATTAATACAGCCGCTGGACCTGTCATAGGTATTCGTCAAGAGTGCTGACTGTTCCCGCTCTTTCCAGCCCCTCCTCCATTCATAGAAGCTGAACTTTAGCTTTCATCAATAAAAATAACTCTATGAATGGAGGAGGTGGACCTTTCAGTCATCCAACCACCTGTCCTCTATATTTTCTAAAAATCAAGGACTATAAAAAATGCGTAAATGGTTCAAATAACAGATGCATTAAACTGTCTGTCACAAAAAAAAATAAAAAAACAGTAAAATTGTTAGTGCAACGTCAAGCATGCATGTCTAACAGGGAAGTTGATTTACTAAAGGCAAATATACTGTGCACTGCAGGGGAAAGGGGAAGTTCTGAAATGAGAGGATGCTTTGCTGATTTCGATCATCCAATTATGTGTAAGCAAAAATGCTGTTTTTTATTTTCGCTGCATATTTTCCTTGCATGTGATTGAGTATTCTTTGCAAAGTGAATCTTTACCTTAATTTTCCTCATTTACTAAGCTCTGGAGCAAGTGCACTTGCAGTGTACAGTATATTTGCCTTTAGTAAATCAACCCCAATGTGTCCACCATAAAACTGTAATTGCAATGTGTCTTTAGTAGAAAAGCATTGCTGATGAGACGCTACTATGCACGTTTGTGCTCTATCTGCGCCCTCTGCTGGCAAAAATTGTATTGAAGAAACAGTGTAACAGGTTGCACTAAGGGGTGCAACAGCATTTTATCTAAAGAGCCTTAGGCCTCTTTCACACGAGGGATCCGTATGTCCGTTTTTCACCCTTCCGTTTTCGGATGAAAAACGGACATACATGTATCCCTATGGAGCGTCGGATGTCAGCGGTGACATGTCCGCTGACATCCGACCCGCTCCGATCCGAAAAGTGTAACGGAGGAAAAACCTACTTTTCCATCCGTTTTCGGATCGGATGACGACGGACACTACGGTCCGTCATCATCCGATCCCCCATAGGGGAGAGCGGCGCTCTGACAGGTCCGTCGCTGCACAGTGTGCAGCGATGCACCTGTCATCTTCCTGCTCAGCGGGGATCGGCGGAGCTATCCCCGCTGAGCAAGCGGATGTTCACGGGGCGGATCATGACTGATCCGCCCCATGTGAAAGAGCCCTAAATCTCCATTATATTATATATATATATTTATATATTATGAAACATTACAGTCATTGTATATGCTCTTTGGTCAAATAAATGCCATTGCAACAAATGTTTATCCAACTGCATCAGAAATGTTATTTAATTGGTGCAGTTACAGATATTAAGACAAACAGCTAAACATACAGTTGAAATAAATAAGAGTGAAATGTTTTACCAGTAACAATACCCATATTTGTGTAGCCGCAGTAACTATAACACTATAGCCATCTAACATCTACAGTCATGTAAAAAAAAGTAAGTATACCCCATGTAAACCGTCAACTGGACATATTTAAACAGCATGCACTTATTTGGATTAAACCTTTACACTGTAAGAAAAAAATGATCTATTAGTGGTATTACATTAAAAAGACTACTTTGTCCAGGACTAGCAAGATTCAGTCCAAGAGCTGATCATCTGATGGCAAAAGTCTCTAACCCCAAATTTAATTGCAGGTTCTGCAGGTAACTCTTGCAGCAGCTGGTGTCAACGTGCATGCATCTACTATCACAAAGAGAATACACCTATTTAACCTGCATGGTAATGTAGGTGTGCCCAGCAACTAGGATGTTTGTACATACCATAAACTGTTTTTTTTAGTCCTTTGAGGGACACAGGGATATAGTAAGTTATGTATTTATGTTGCTGCATTCAGGAGTTAGCCAATGGTAAGCAGCAAAAAAGTCTGTGTTAGTTTTTTGGAGGAAGCAGTACATAGAGCCAAGACACAGAGGGATGAGACCTGAAAAAAACTTTATGGTTTTTTCTTTAAAGCCCACTGAGGGACACAAGGCTATATCTTATAACCCAACTGAGGGGTGGACAACACTGAAAGATCCCATGTATGTGGAAATCTTATTGGAAAGGTATTAAAAAATAATTGTCTGAAAGGCTAGATGAAAAAATGTGGGAATAATATTGAAAGAAGAATCTGGACTTCAAGAACAGGACAGGTAGCAACCCCTAGGGGAAGCCTTATATAAAAAGGATAATGGACCTAAACAATAAAGTGGAGGACAACCCAGTAACTACTTAAGAATAATGTTTGTAAGGCTGAGGATACCTAACCATCCATCCAGAGATGGAAATTTCAGGTAAATAAAGATTGCCCCAACCAGAATAAGTGAACAGTTGGGAGCTAAAGAATACCCATAACCCCTGACTGTAGAGAAAGGGAAATCCAAAATAAAACAGCCCTCTCTAGAGTAATCCAAAGTGAGACAGGGGAGGAGACCTTCAAAATGAAACAAAGAAGGGTGTAGTAGTTTTCCGTAAAGAGACTGACAGCCTTGACTACATGGAAACAATGGGATGCTTGGGAACAGGGCACAAGGAAGGTGGGACAAGGTCTTCAGTAAGGTGGAAGGCTGATACCACCTTAGGGAGAAAGGAGGGTTTTAGGCGTTAAGCCGTGTACACACAGGACAAAAATCGCCCGAAATCCCTAACAGAACACAAAGTCACAGCAGGGGAGATTGCAGCACTAACATAGCTTTTGTTCGTACGGCGATCTCTCAGGTTTTTTTCCATTCAGCTAAGGCCCCTTTCACACTGGGGCGGTTTGCAGGCGTTATTGCGCTAAATAGCGCCTGCAAACCGCCCCTAAACAGCCTCCGCTGTTTGTTGAGTGTGAAAGCCCGAGGGCTTTCACACTGAAGCGGTGCGCTGGCAGGAGAAGAAAAAATCTCCTGCAAGCCGCATCTTTGGACCGGTGAAGGAGCGGTGTATTCACCGCTCCTGCCCATTGAAATCAATGGGACAGCGCGTCTATACCGCGGCAATACCGCGGCTATAGCAGCGCTGTACGAGTGGTTTTAACCCTTTTTCGGCCGCCAGCGGGGGGTTAAAACCGCACCGCTATCGGCCGAATACCGCGGTAAAACCGCTGACGCCCCCTACCGCCCCAGTGTGAAAGGGGCCTAACTGGGTCAAATGAAAAGAAGCTTCTAGTGTGTACCCAGCTTAAGATTACTTTGTCCCTGTAAGGCATTGGGAAAGGCTCCTTACAATAGGGTGCAGTTAACTTAGAAACACCTCTAACAGAGAAGGCCACTTTGCAGGAGAATTCACCTGTGGCAAATTCTCTAATGGGTTCAAAGGGTGGTTTCTGCAGGATAGAGGGGACCAGATAAGTTGCTCATGGTGCTGTAATGGGGTCTGATCTGTGAAATACTGCAAATAAAGCTTTTTATGAGAGAATCCAAAGGCTTTTAAAATTAGATGGACAAGGTAAAAACATGTGCTTCAAAGTGCCTACAGGCCGATTGGGTGCTAGCTATTTCCTTGCTTCTCTGGAAAAAAACATAGGGAAGTCAAGAGATGGGGATGGTTTCAGGCGAACAAAATGTTGTATTAGAGGGGCCTTGAGTGGAATTGAGCTTTGAATGAGGCAACCATGACAACTAGCAATCTCATTGATAATCCCAGAGGGGAATGTCTTTTTGATCTCAAGGCCAGAGAGTGAGACCTTAGAGAGAGAAGTTATTTGGTGGAAGGAAAACCTTTGGGTCGTACCTAGAATGAGGCCTAGATAGTCCAGAAGCAGAGAAGGCCTGAGGGCAGACTTTTGGAGGTCGATAACCCAACCTAAAACCTGAAGAAGCTGGATAGTCCTTGGGACATTTGTAGACAGTTGAGGGAAATTAATCCTTCAGAAGAGGGTCATCTAAAGTACCTGGTAACTTGCCCTGAGTTTTTGAGAGAGTGAAAAGGGGGTGCAAGCACCTTTGTGAATACTTTGGGTGAAGGGGATAGACCCAATGGCAGGACAAATTGGAAGTGTTGGTCTCCTACTGTGAAGCGCAAAAAGCTCTGATGAGATGGGTAAATGGGAATACGGAGGTAGGTATCTTGAATGTCTACCGATGAAAAGTATTCCCTTGGTCTCAGAGAAGCAATAGCAGACATTGTGGATTCCATGCAAAATTTGTGAAGAAAAAAAGAATCCTTTGAACCTGTGTTCCAGAAGAATCAGAACACTCACACCCTGGGACAAAAGATGGTTCAGGGCAGTTTGCACATTTGTTAGCTTTTGTATAGTTTGAAAGAAAACAAGGAGGGGGTAGAGTTTGAAACTATTTTGTATGCTGAAAAGCATATAGGTTACCGCTCAAGCTCCTGTGTCCGAATGTGGTGGGCTCTACTGTGGGTGTTAGCTCGATTTACCCTGTGTACTCAACAGGGTAAAAGAGTTTGGATTGCCGCACACCAAACAAGGTGCTCCTTGCTGCCAAGGACGGTTATAGGTGGGGGCAGTGGCCATTTGTTTGCATTGTTGGTATACTGGTGAGGGGACGCACTGGACACCTTTGTGCTGGGTGTCCAGTGCGCCCCTGTGCTTTTAAAAGAGGGTGGGCTCATTTCAGGCTCACCTGCCCTCTGCCTACCCATTATAATGCATGTGCTTCTAATATGGAGGCTCTCAAAAATGTATAGAGTTAAGACTCCGGATAATAATGGGGTGCCTTGTTGCTACAAAGATGACTAAAGTGGCAAAGTGAACTAAAAAAGAAACGGGCCAATGCATGAATGGATCCTACATGCTAAAAGAACATGGTGAGGATGCAGTGCAGTGCAACGTAGCTGATCAACATGACTATAATGTTACGGGCAGACAAAGCCTAATATATAAAAGGTAATTGTGAAACAGTGACTGCTTGAATATAGCAAAGCAAAAATGCATATACTAACACAAATAGGATAAATAATGACACAATGCAAAAAAATATATAATGCAAGAAAAATACATGTGGGCTAGTGCCCCATTAGCAAAAACGTGCCAAATCCTGGTGGACTACAAGTGACAAATCCCTAGGACAAACATGAATATAAGTTCTATCATCCACTCCAAAAACAAAAACTTGTGATGAGAAACACAAAACAAGTCCAATCGTGAAGGGAGGGGGGATCTTCAGTGAGGACACCTCCGTGTTTGCAAGCCGCTTACCTTACAGCTGTAAGGTGTACAGCCTGTGTTGCAAGTGACCCACAGGTGTGGACGTTCCCTGTATAAGGTAGTGACAATGATGAACATGTAACAACAGGAGACGAGCTCGGCGCTCGTAGTTACTACACACTGCAGCATTGTTTTAAATGTAAGTTGATTGGTCTTGTTTTATCAAATAAATATACCTTTTATATGGGATCACGCTATGTGCGTCTCTTTCCCCCTCACACTGTACATCACTACTCTACCTGACGAACACTGAGGAGAGAGGCACGGGGACAAATTCCAGTTTCCAGGCACGGGGACAGATTCCAGATTGGTGATACCCCTGGAGGCATACGAGCTCGGCGCTCGTGGATTGATGCCCACACTCACTTCATGAAAGTGAGTGCAACCTCCCCCCGTGTGTGTCTTGCCCCCCCTCCACTGTGGTCACCGCAGAGTTATTTTAGATGCTGTATATTTTTTATTTTTTATATTTCGCTTGGCATGTTCATCATTGTCACTACCTTATACACGGAACGTCTACACCTGCGGGCCATTTGCAACACAGGCTGTACACCTTACAGCTGTAAGGTAAGCAGCTTGCAAACACGGAGGTGTCCTCACTGAAGATCCCCCCCTCCCTTCACGATTGGAATTGTTTTGTGTTTCTCATCACGAGTTTTTGTTTTTGGACTGGATGATAGAACTAATATTCATGTTTGTCCTAGGGATTTGTCACTTGTAGTCCACCAGGATTTGGCACGTTTTTGCTAATGGGGCACTAGCCCACATGTATTTTTCTTGCATTATATATTTTTTTGCATTGTGTCATTATTTATCCTATTTGTGTTAGTATATGCATTTTTGCTTTGCTATATTTAAGCAGTTACTGTTTCACAATTACCTCTATATATTAGGCTTTGTCTGCCCGTAACATTATAGTCATGTTGATCAGCTACGTTGCACTGCACTGCATCCTCACCATGTTCTTTTAGCATGTAGGATCCATTCATGCATTAGCCCGTTTCTTTTTTAGTTCACTTTGCCACTTTAGTCATCTTTGTAGCTCCCCCCCCCCCTTCATCACAGCGCAACTACCATCTTCCCCCACTTTTGTCTCATTTGTCCTGCTTTGGATCAGTACTTAGGTGTTGCAGCAGTGTCCTTTTAGCGTAGCCCCCCCCCCCCCCCCCGACAGCGCAGGAGTTCCCACTTTCACAGTGCCTTGTTGCGGCCTTTGCAGCTTATGCATGTATTTGCACATGTGTGCAAACTAAACCCGTTTAACAAGCTGGATTCCTGTGAGCCATAGAAGTACAGCCAAAAAATCTTTGGCTATACTTCTCCTTTAAATGGTTTGTTTTAAATTGACAATACTTATATCAATTAAAAATATTCATGTTATTTATTTTTTTATGCATTTTTGTTTCTTCAGTATGCAGCTTTACTTTGATAATGAAGTGACAGATAACCATTAGAGCTTAATTAAATGGGTGTTTAACAGGATTAGAAAAACGGATGTCAAAACACAGGTCACCATATTCCCAATTTCATTGTGTTTCTTTGAATGCAGTGGGTCCTGTTGAGATAAATTTGCACTGCAGAAAAGCAGGTCAAATGCAGCTTTTTACTGCATTTTATAATGTATGCGCTTGAGCAGCACTGTGAATGCAAAAGGCAGGATTTGACAGCAAAACTTATCCACACAACTAAAACAATGGTAAGACTAAGGTATGGTATGACAGAGCAGAACTGGCATTTATCACTACTTAGCTCCTACCAGCAGCTGCCAGATGGGCAGTTATCTCATCAGCTGCAGTAGAGTTGAGGATGTCCGAATCATCGTAAGATGTGTCTTCTGGAGAGGATGGAGAATCTTCATCAGCACTTAACATACTGTGCTCTGTGTATGTAGCAACATGGACTTGCTGGACTTGTTGGGCTACAGAATGAGCCACAGTGTGAGCCACTGTATGCGCTTCGATGGTTGTCAGGTTATCCGTCTGTGTAACTGTATGATCCTCCATGGTTGCCAAACTGTCAACATAGATCATAAGATTCTATAATGAAACAACATTACAAATCAAAGAAAGTCCATTATGAAACTCCATGCAATAGAAAAAACACTGCTAGAACGTGATCTTTTTTTTACATAAGGTTTAGGGTAAATAAATATTTATCTATCTAAAAAAAATAAATAAATAAAAAAAAAAACACACATTACACGTTTAAAGTTGCCATAAGATCCCTTTCATTTTTAAAAGCCTCAGACATTCCTAAAGGCACCTCTGCCTAATACAAAACATCAACCCTTCATATTTTCCATCCTGGGAATTTTTTTTTTTATCAGGACAAGTAGTTTGGGACTCTGATTTAGTCCCTTGGACAAGTATTTTTTTTAAATACCGTAATTTCTGATGTGTTCTATAGACAGCAATGCATAGAATTGCACCCAACAAAGCAACTACCGTATATAACTTTCTATGTAAACAGTGTACCAGATGGACACAAAGGCGTCGATTTACTAAAGGCGAATAAGCTGTTCACTTTGCAAGGAAATTTTCCCTTCACTCAGTGAATGAGGTGAAGCTCAGCTGACTTTCATCATCCAATAATGTTCAAAGATACCTAGATATAAAACGGGCTATATATGGGTACCCTCATCAATAATTGATGATCAAAGAATACATTTAGAACCTTGCCGACTTCACTGGTACAAGAGAAGAAAGACAGTGAGACAAAAATGCAAAAAAACTGTATTTATTACAAAAGTTAAAAAATATTCATAAAAACAGTTGTATAATTGGATGATACAGACCAAATACTTGAAGTTGCAACAATGTTTCTTTGCTAATTATTGTTAGACCACTAGCAGAGAAATATTGTTGCAACTTCCAGTATATGGGCTGTATCATCCAATTATGCATTTATTTTCATGTTTTTATGATTTTTTTTTTTAACTTTTTGTAATAAATACAGTTTTTTGTTCAAATATACTTTTCTTTTTCCCCCTTGCACATGATTGGGTATTTTTTGCAAAGCAAGTTTCTACTACATTCCCCAAGCTAAGCACTAAGCTAAGCAAAGTGAACAGCCATTTTACCTTTAGTAAATTAACTCCAAAGTTTTTCTAACAAACGTGTGTAATAAACTTGTTTCCAAATATGAACTATTCATTTGCATGGATCTGCTGCTACTGACATCATATAGCTCTCAGTAAACTTGCAAAGCTGCAAACTATGTGCATTAGAAAGCATGTTCATAGAAGCTTCTGCTAATAAGTAGAACATCTTTCTATTGTCAGTGCAGATTTACTGTAAGCTGGCCATACACTGAACAAAATTCATCCAGTTTAGAATGGACTGACTGTTTGGCCGTCCCTGTGGGTGCTGTTGTCAGAATACAAATGTCCCAGCGCAGGGGGATTCCCCCATCCACCTTGTCTGTGCACCAGATTTATTTACAAGCATAGTTGGAATGCATAGATGTGTTTTTCTCACCTAGTTACAAGATTTCAAATGTGTGTTCTTTGACACACAAAAATTGATCCATAAAAGTTGGATTTTTTTCATCATACTTACCTGTAAAATCCTTTTCTTTGAGTACATCATAGGACACAGAGTTATGCCCCGTACACACGATCGGACATTCCGACAACAAAATCCTAGGATTTTTTTCGGCGGATGTTGGCTCAAACTTGTCTTGCATACACACGGTCACACAAAGTTGTCGGAAAATCCGATCATTCTGAACGTGGTGGCGTAAAACACGTACGTCGGGACTATAAACGGGGCAGTAGCCAATAGCTTTCATCTCTTTATTCTGAGCATGCGTGGCACTTTGTGCGTCGGATTTGTGTACACACGATCGGAAATTCCGACAACGGATTTTGTTGTCGGAAGGAATAGCCTGCTCTCAAACTTTGTGTGTCGGAAAATCCGATGGAAAATGTGTGATGGAGCTTACACACGGTCGAAATTTCCGACAACAAGGTCCTATCACACATTTTCCGTCGGAAAATCCGTCCGTGTGTACGGGGCATTAGGCTAATATTCATTACCTGCTGGGTTATACTTCATCTCCGGGTGAATGGACACTGGTAGACCAAAGGTCTTTAGACAGGAAGTGATCCCCTATATAACCCCCTCCCATACAGAAGTACTTCAGTTTTGTAGCAAGCACTGAATCCTCAAAAAAGAGGGGAGGGACCTCTGTGTCCCATGATGTACTTAAAGAAAAGGATATTACAGGTAAGTATGATGAAAAAATCCTATTTTCTTTTTCATACAACATGGGACACAGAGTTAGGCTAATATTCATTACCTGCTGGGACATCCCAGAGCAATAGCCTTGAGGGGAGGGAGACACCCTGCTAAACAACAGCCATCAGACCTTATACGGCAGCCCGTAGTACACTGCGGCGAAAGCCAAATCCTTGGCTGCTCGAACATCCACGTGATAACATTTTGTGAATGTATGCACTGAAGACCAGGTAGCAGCCTTACAAATCTGAGCCACAGATACCTGATGGCAAAAAGCCCAGGAGGTTCCTACACCCCAGAAAGAATGAGTTCTCACCCTCAATGACCAATTGACAAACCCAATTGGCAAAGGAAGCTTTGGAAGCTGCCTGCCGCCCCTTCTTGGGTCTTTTTTTTTTTTTTTTTTTACCAAAAGGAGTCGGATCCCTCAGATCTCTGCAGATCTAGACAAATAAACCCTGACTGCCCGGATAACGTTCAAAGAATGCAGTCGTCTCTCTTCCGCCGAACGAGGCAGAGAGAAAGAAGGCAAAATAATGTCCTGATTTAAATGAAAGGCCGACACCACTTTTGGCAAAAAGGATGGAACAGGTCGTAACACGACCCTGTCATGGTGAAGGATCAAGTATGGTTCCCTGCACTAAAGGGCCGCCAACTCCGACACCTTTCTAGCCGAGGTAATGTCCATCAGGAAGGCTAGCTTGTGTGACGGCAAGTCTAGTGGAATTTCCTTGATAGGCTCAAATGGTTGTCTCTATAACACAAACAGCACCAAGTTCAAGTCCCAAGGACGCATAGGTGACCTAATGGAAGGGGAAGCAAGCAAGTTGCCCCCTGCATAAAGGTTCGGACCAATGAATGGGAGGCTAAAGGCCAGTGGAAGAATACTGATAGGGCCGAAACTTGACCTCCGATTGTACTCAAAGCCAATTTGATTTCCTCAGCTGACTGTAGAAAAGAGAGAATTCTCCTAATAATGTATTTCCGAGGATGACTTTTTTTGGCTTCACACCAAGCAATATAAAGTCTTCCAGACCTTATGATTGATCTTCCTAGCTACAGCTTTTCTAGCATTCACTAGGGTAGACACCACTGGTCCCGAGATGCCACGGTCCTTTAACACCCTGGCTTCAATAGCCATGCCATAAAATTTAAAGACTGTAAATTGGGGTGGAATATAGGACCTTGAGACAGTAGATCGGGGCAACGTGGAAGCGTCCATGGCCCGTCTATTTTCAGTCTCACAATCTCCGGGAACCAGGGCCTTCTGGGCCAGGCTGGTGCCACCAGAACGACTGGAACCCCCTCTCTCCGAATCCTGAGCAACAAATATGGAACGAGAGGGATCGGAGGGAAAGCATATACCAGAGAGTACTGGCTCCATGGAACTACCAGAGCATCTGCTCCGATTACCAGAGGATCTCTTGTTCGGGACACAAACTGCTGTATCTTGTTGAACCTGGATGCCAGTAGGTCGACCTCTGGCCATCCCCAACATTGGCAAATTTCCTGGAACACACCAGGACCATTCCCCTGGGCGGATCTGCTGGCGGCTGAGGTAATCTGCCTTCCAGTTCTCTACTCCCGGGATATGAAGTGCCGATAGAATCTGTACGCGTCCCTTTGCCCAGGCTAGTATGTGGTTCACCTCCTTCAGAGCTGAACGACTCCTGGTACCGCCTTGGTGGTTTATATAGGCCACTGCAGTAGCATTGTTGGACTGAACCCTGATAGGGCAGTCCTGAAGCTCCACCTTCCGGGACTGTAGGGCTAGATGTACTGCCCGTAATTCCAGGATGTTGATGTGCAGGATCTGCTCTGTCCTTGACCATTTCCCCTGAGCTATGAGCCCTTCTAGGGTCACTTCCCAGCCTGAGAGAATGGCATCTGTAGTCAGTACTCTCCAAGTTACCAGGAGGAAGGATTTTCCCTTTCATAGGTTCTGATCCTGCAACCACCAGTTTAGGCTTAAGCGTGCCCGAGGAGATAACATTGGATAATCCAGGGCTTGTCCTCTCCTGTTCCAAGCCACCAAGATGTCTTGTTGTAAAGGCCTGGAATGGAACGGGGCATAGGGCACTGCCTCGGAGGATAACATCCTCCCTAGAAGACTAATACAGAGCCGAATAGAGGTTTGTCTGGTGCCCCTTATCTGACGCACCTGAACCGTCAGGGCACAGATCCTTGCGGGTGGCAAGAATACTCTTGCTTGAACCGTATCTATGATCAGACCTAAATACTTTAGACTTTGAACTGGTTTCAAGGCTGACTTTTTGGTATTTATGATCCAGCCTAAGCTTTTCAAATACCGCACTGTGCATGTTATGCTCTGTTCTAGAGCCCTGTAATGAGTGATCTCTGAGCAGTAGGTCGTCCAGATACCAGAGTACCAGGACCCCTTGGGCCCTTAAAAGACCAAGTACTGGTGCTAGGACCTTTGTGAACACCCGGGGAGCTGTAGCAAGCCTGAAGGGTAGAGCCACAAACTGAAAATGACGTTCCTCTACTGCAAATAGTAGGAACCTCAGATGAGGCTGAAAGATAAGTACGTGTAAATAAGAGTCTTTTATATCGATGGAGGCTAGAAAGTCTCCCATCTAGAGTGAGGCTACTACTGAGCAGATAGACTCCATCCGAAAGGACTGTATCAGTAGATACTGGTTCAGGGATCTTTGGTCCAAAATGGGCCTTGTATCCCAGTTTGGTTTTTGAACCATAAACAGGTTTGAGTAAAACGCTGTGCCTTTTTCGAACAGGAACCTCTACAATCACTCCTTGATGCACAAAATTATGTAGTGCCTGAAGCAATAACTCTCTTTTTGGAGGATCCGAGGGAACGGTGGATCTTAAAAACCTCTGAGGGGGGACCCCCCGCAACTCCAGCTTGTAACCGCGGGATATAGTTGAGGTGACTCACTCATCCTGAATTATTGTTCTCCAAATGTAGGCAAAGTGCAGCAGCCTTCCCCCCACCCGATGGAGTTGGGGTGTACCCTCAAAAGGGGGGCTTGGTGCTGGGTTTAGAAGAATTTTGGACCCAGGGCTTTTTCTGGCCCTGGCCTTGCGGCTTTCCCCTGGCCCTAGCGCCCTGTTGGCGGCGGAACTGCCTTGGCGCTGAGACATTTGAAGAAGCAGTCCCTGAGGTTTTAAACGAGGGACACCTGGTGCTTTTCTTCACAGGAAGTAGAGAACTCTTCCCTCCGGAAATCTTTTGGATAGATTTGTCCAAATGATCATCAAATGTTCCCCACAAAAGGGGAACCTGCCAATAACTTTTTACATAGAAGCTCGGCTGACCAGTTCTTAAGCCACAAAAGTCTGCGCATATGTACAGACAAGAGAGCCAAACAAGAAACCTGCTGTATTGAATCCTTTAAGGCGTCAACAGCAAAACACAGCGCTCGAGGAATATCGGTCTTATTTTCAGTCAGATCATCCTCCCGGTTAGGCCTGTCAGGCCCTCTGATCTGATCCTTTAAGGACTGGCAGATACCAATTGCTGCAACAGCTGGTTGAATAGCTGAACTGGCCAAAGAAAAGGAAGCTTTTAATAAATGACTCCAATTTCTTGTCACCTGGAGATGAAGTATAAACCAGCAGGTAATGAACATTAGCCTAACTCTGTGTCCCATGATGTATGAAAAAGAAAAGGTCTGCTGACTGAAAGCAATTTTCACAAGAGCAAAGGTCTCTAAACTGTGGCCCGCGGGCTGGATGTGGCCCTTTGTCTGCCTTTATCTGGCCCTTAGGGCACTATTCCTCCCACTGACACCATAGAGGGGGCACTATTCCTCCCACTGACACCATAGACGGGGCACTATTCCTGCCACTGACACCATAGACGGGGCACTATTCCTGCCACTGACACCATAGACGGGGCACTATTCCTGCCACTGACACCATAGACGGGGCACTATTCCTGCCACTGACACCATAGACGGGGCACTATTCCTGCCACTGACACCATAGACGGGGCACTATTCCTGCCACTGACACCATAGATGGGGCACTATTCCTGCTACTGACACCATAGACGGGCACTATTCCTCCCACTAACACCACAGATGGGGCACTATTCCTCCCACTGACACCATAGATGGAGATTATTCTTCCCAGTAATACATACACCTCCTACTACCCACAGGTGGTATGTAATTATTTTACCCCCACTGACCACAGAGTCTAAGGCATTTTCTACTCCCAATGACCACAGTCTGGCCCTCCTAAAGTCTGAAGGACAGTAAACTGGCCCTTTGCTTATAAAGTTTGGAGACGCCTGCACTAGAGGTACAAACACACTCATATCAAATGTCCACACCTATACTATGGCAGGCCAGTGATTATGCAATTTTCTTTTCTGCAACCACACCAGGAGAACACAATGGTTATTGCTAGCGGCTATAGCTGCTGGCAATAATCGCATGCTAGAAATGCAACATGCTGGTCGTACCCAAGGTGATTGATGGATTGACTTGGTTACAATCAGCTTGCCCATACATGGATCAAATCTTTGACGGTCCCTGCTGAACCCACTGAGATTTGAACCATCTATGGCCAGCTTAAGCAGCACCTTCTACCATCAATGCCGGCATGTTTGCAAGAACAATTGTAGTGCAAATCTGTTGCTAGTAACAGCATCAAACAGTTCTCACCGAGTTTCTTATAGATGATATAAACTGATTTCCACGTGTAGGTGTCATATTCTCACCAGGGATGCAAACTGTCCAATGTGTCTACATAGGCATAGATCCATAAAGAAATCTGCTGGTTAAAAGAAGCACTTTTCATTGCAGATACCAGCACTTGGAAATCTATGCCTATATTCTCACCCTATATTGTGCTTTAAATAGAACTATAGGCAAAACTTTTTTTTTCATTTTGGATAGAGCTAGGGAGGGGTATAACCCGTCAGATTTTTGTTCGCCATCCGTGTCCTACTGCAGATATTTTCCTTCACTTCCTGTCCTATAGCCAAACAGGAAGTGAATAGGATACCTGCAAATTATGGGAATTCCTTGGGGCCCCCAGGTCACCAGAACTAGTGTCCCCATTGGAAGATTTCCCCTCTATTCATTTTCTGGGGACAACCCAAAATTTCTTTCACTTTCAATAATAATGGTAAACAGGACAAAGAGAGGGCGAATCTCCCAAATGGGGGCACAGACAGCAATAAAAACTGACAGAGGTTCTAATCCCTCTCCACTCCTAAAACTTCCGCGAGTTCCCGGAAGTGCGGGTGCTGTTTATCTTGCCAGCGAGGATTTGTTCCAAAGTGCTTTTTAATCTTGCTGAATGTAAGTGTAATTTTAATCAATTATAAATGAGCCCATAAGGTTTTACACTACCAGAGCATCCTTTATGTTCTCATGGAATATGTGTGAAATCCTTATACTTGTCCAAACAGGGCTTCAAGTTGTTAGCAGATTCAGTCAGACTAGGAAGCAACAGGAATAAATTAGCTGAATGATGGCGGCCTAAGCAGATCACATGTGTTTGAATATGTTTATGCACCAAGCAATATGCCAGGTATTTTTACATTCATCTTCTGTAGAAATACTAGTGTTGATATTATAGGCACACGTGCTCATCCATTTTTTGCAGTACTGTAGGCAGGTGTTTTTAATGGAGTTTGTTATAATTGCTTTAAAAAGTGTATAAATATATGCTAAGCCATGAGGCCCGGTTCTCACTGGTGCGACATACGCTCTGACTTTGGGAGCACATGTCGTATGAGGTGTACAAACCAATGCTTCCCTATGAGTGCTGTCTTAACAAGTCGGCTTGACTTTAGCTCGTTTTCAGCCCATTCAATATCACTGAAGTCGGATCCTCGTCTTAATCATCCAACCTGTGACATCCGACATGGTGATCACAGCAGCAGTAAAAGGAATTTATGTCACACTGGGATTGCTTTGATTGGTCAAAGGACAAGTCGGACTATCTCAAAGTCGGAGCAAAATCGTATCCCATTTATTCAAGTCAGATGGAAGTAGGACTGAAGTAGTAGGACTGATGTCGCAGGGCAAATTAGGATGACAGTGGTACAACAGTCATGTCGTACCAGTGTGAACCCGGCCTTAAGGCAGTTTCTGGATTTAGCGTCTATTTTGTTTTTGCCATTTTTGACTAGAAGTCTATATGAAAATCCCATAAATGAACTACAAAATAGGTTACCACAGCTCTCTGTGAGCTACAAAGCACCTCCCCCTTAGATTATGGGGAAGAGGATGGAAGCGGTCTTTATCTCAAAACACTTGCCAAGGTGACAATGCTTTCCCATCATAGATCTTGTAGAATGAGTGATTTGTCACCTAGGACATGAAGTTGGCTACTGGCAGCATCATTAGGTTTCTTTTTAACGCATTTCACCTAACAGCCACCACAATGAAGGATAGGTAATCTGCTTTTTTTGGTTCTTGGGTTTGGATTCATTTTAACAACTTAAGGACCAGAAGGATTTGCCCCCTTAACGACGAGGCAATTTTTTTGCGATATGGCACTGCATCGTTTTAACTGACAATTGCGCGGTCGTGCGACGTTGTACCCAAACAAAATCGATGTCCTTTTTTTCCCACAAATAGAGCTCTTTTTTGGTGGTATTTGATCACCTCTGCGGTTTTTATTTTTTGCGCTATAAACAAAAAAAGCGACCATTTTGAAAAAAAAAAAAAAAAAAAAAAAAAACACAATATTTTTTACTTTTTGCTATAAAATCCCCCAAAAAAAAATTTCTTCATCAGTTTAGGCAAATATATTTTTTTTTTTTACCAAAAAAAAAAATACATCACAATAAGTGTATATTGATTGGTTATAGCTTCTAGATTTTTAGCATTTTAAATTTTTTTTTTTTACTAATAAAGGTAGCGATCTGCTTTTTTTAGCCGGACTGCGACATTGCGGCGGACAGATCGGACACGTTTGACACATTTTTGGGACCATTGGCAAATATACAGCGATCAATGCTATAAAATGCACGGATTACTGTTTAAATGTCACTGGCAGGGAAGGGGTTAACACTAGGGGCGATCAAGGGGTTAAATGTGTTCCCTGGGAGGTGTTTAACTGGGGGGGGATGTGATTGACTGGAGGAAGAGAGAGATCGCTGTTCCTAATCACTAGGAACAGCAGATCTGTCTCTCCTCCCGTTAGAATGGGGATCTGTCTGTTTACATTGACAGATCCCCGTTCGGTACACAGGAGGGGAGGAGAGGGGTACAGGAGATCAGTGGCCATTTACCGGGATCCGTGATGCCACGGATATGTTCAGGTGCACGCCCCAGGGGGCGCGCGAGAGGGGAACTCTAGGAAGATGTCATATGACGTGATCCCAGAGTTAAGCAACCACCCTGCAGCCATCATTCGGCTATGGGCCGGTTGCTAAGTGGTTAAAGAAAAAAAACAAAAAAAGGAGATTACACAATCGCTTTAAGAGATTATATACACTTTACCAGTTCCAGTCTAGAGCAATATTTTCCCCAAACATGTCAGACTGTGCTGGAACTGGGCCATGTCAGGAAGGTTTTGGGAGGTTGCTTTGGATTTTAGTTTTTATTTTTACACTGTCTTTTTTTTTTTCAGCAATTTTTTCTCTGTCACAAGGGATGTTTACATCCCTTGTGACAGCAATAGGCAGTGACAGGTACTCTTTATGGAGGGATCTGGGTTACTAGATCCGAGACCCGAACAAAGCAATGCCCTCCCGCTGCTTGTGATAATGGCCGAGTGGCTGCTTAGCCACATCGGTTGTCATTACAAGAAAGCCGACCGTCCGCTCTAAAGAATGGTACCGAGGTAATGCGCACAGCTGCATGCATCACCCCGGTACAACCACTTGAAGCAATATCGGTAAATTTGTTACCGATACCGATTCTTCAAAGTAAATATTGGCCGCACAGATAATAGTCAGTCCCTACTTTGGATATGTGCAGATAACTCTTGTAGCACGTGGAGCAGGAGCACAAGATCTTTATTCAGACGATGTATTAGTAAAGCCAGCTCACGATGCTGCTCTGCAGAACCAACACTGAATCTGCATATGTACACTATGTGTGGGTTTTATCACTTAGTTTGCACAACATATCTGAAACTACCTTTTGTTCCATAATAAAAAAGTTAGCAACTAAAAAAACAGACGTCTGTTAATCACATAGGTACCCCCTTTTTCGGAGTCAATACTTTAATAAATGTCCACCAGAAAACTGCAATCAGCTTACTCCACTCTGAGCCCAGGATGAATGCAGGACAGTGATGGACAAGGAGAGGAGGTAGTTACCTCCTAGGATAATTCTAGGCACTTTTGTGTTTAGAACTTTCAAGTTCCAGCAGCCAGGAGGACAATTGTACAATGTTCATTCTTGAGGACCTGGTCCACAAGGAATCTCAGTCTACTGACACTTCTCCTAAGCCTAAAGTGACACTAAAGCTTTGGATTTTTTGTTTTAAAAATAAACTTGTTAAACTTACCTGCTCTGTGCAGTGGTTTTGCACAAAGCAGCCCCAATGCTCTTATCGGGTCCCCTGTTGGCGCTCCTGGCTCCTCCCCCTGCTGAGTACCCCCAATTCAAGCTGCTTGCTCTGGGGGCATTTGTGCATGCTCACTTCAGAGCTGCCTCTGTGTGTCTATGACACACAGCGCAGCTCAATCCCGCCCCCCCCCCACCCCTTATTGACTGCGATTGCCAGCAGTGGGAGCCAATTGCTCCCGCTGCTCTGTATCAGCCACTGAGGGGAGGGAGACCCGGGAGAGCTGAGGCTCCAGTCAACAGCACTAGGTCGGGTAAGAATTAGGGGGAGCTGCTTACTGAAGCTTTTTTTTTTACCACTTTAACCTCCCTGGCGGTATAATTTTTTCGGATTTTAGGTGCTGAAAGCGGTACAATTATTTTGCATGGAAATTTGGCATTTTATATTTTAGGTCTGTAATTCTTAACACACTTAAATCTGTCCAAACAAGAGTCTAGTAGATATCCCGGGTATGATGAAGTTTGAAACACAAAAACATAAATTATAATATAATAAATAAATATAAATAATTTTAAAAAATAAGAATAATAATAAAATAAATTTCCCCACGATTCACTATCGCTCAATTCTGCAAGTGTTCTAATTTACTATCGCTGTTTTCTAGCTGGTCTAAAGCCACTTTTGACGTAAAGGGACACTTTTTGGTTGCTATGGACAATCTCCAGTTTCCAGGCAGAAAGAACAGTATATATAACATAAAACTGCAAGCAGGGCATGGGCCAAAGCACTGGGGACAAAAAAGGATGTGAAATAATTTCATACAGTACTGTAATCAGATTACAGTACTGTATGTGTTATGGTTTTTACATTTTTTGGAATTTGCCGCCAGGCTCCGTCCCCATGCGTCGCGACGCTCGCAGGGAACGGAGCCTGGCACGGAGAGGCTTCGGAGGAGACAGAGCCCGCAGACGCAGCGGGGGACATCGCAGGATCCTGGGGACAAGGTAAGTAGCGCTGCACCAAGATCCTGCAATGTAATCCCGAGTGTGACTCGGGGTTACCGCTAATGGGACTGAAATTTAACCCTGAGCCATACTCAGGAAAACCGTCAGGGAGGCTACAAGGAGAGCACTTCAGTCCTTATTGATGCTGTGTGCACATGTCTTGACCTGGAGGAGCTTGCATCAGCGATGTCAAAAGGTCACTAGCCTGGGTCCTTAAAAGCTAAATTCACCTTTACATAAAAATAAATGCACATATATATTTTCCCGGAAAAAAGAAAATGTGCATTCATTTTTTCTTGCAGGGGCCCAGAAAGCACTGCACCCACAATCAGTAGATGTGCAATGGGGACTCCTGCAGACATGTGCTCCGGTTTTCAGACTGTACATGAGTGCACATCAGCGCTCCCACAGCCCATTGACACTACAAGTCTGTCTGAGATGGTACTTGTAGTTTATTAAAGTGGAGTTCTACCCAGAAATGGAACTTCCGCTTAAAGCACTCATGGCCCCCTGACATGCCACATTTGGCATGTCTTGTTTTTTTTGGGAGGGGGGCACGCACGGTTACCTGGTTGTGACAGGTACCCAGCTCCCACTTAATCTCCTGGCGCCGCGCGGAAGTTCACCTCTCCCTCCCTGTAATCTTCAGGGACACGTCACAGGTCCCAGAAGATTGCCCAGTCATTCAAGACAACGCAAAGCGACTCGCGCATGCACAGTTCGTGCCCTGCTGTGAAGCCGCAAGTTGTTATGGCTGGGCGCCCACACTTACAATGCCGGCGCCGTGGAGAGGAGGGGGGAGAGGAGCGACGCAGGACCGTGGGACAGGCGAGTGTGTTTATTAAAAGTCAGTAGCTTCACTTTTTGTAGCTGCTGACTTTTAAATGGGTGGAACTCCGCTTTAACTCACAGAAATCTGTAAAGGAATGAGACGGTTGTATGGACAAAACCCTGCGCAGCCGCGCTATTTTTAAAAAGTGACAAAGGGTGCAAGGAGAAGAACCTCCGCTTGCCATCACAGGGAGGGGGGGGGGGGAGAATTGGGGATCAAGGAGGCAGGAGCATGTTACGTGTTCAAAAGGTTAACTTATTCTTTAACCACCTGCCAACCGCCTCTCATAGGAGTACAGCAGCAGAGCAGCTCTCCTGCGCTGAATCACATATAAAATTCTAGGACATATACACATATATATATATGTGTGTGTATACACACACACACGCACCATAGTTTGTAGACGTGCAAACCAATCAATATACGCTTATTGGAATTTCTTTTTTTAACCAAAAATATGTAGCAGAATACATTTTGGCCTAAATTTATGAAGAAATTCGATTTTTTACCTTTTTTTTTCTAGCAGAAAGAAATATTGTTCTTTTTTTCAAAATTTTTGGTCTTCTATTGCTTATAGCTCAAACAATTAAAAGCGCAGTGGTGATCAAATACCAAAAAAGAAAGCAATTTGTGTGAAAAAAAACTATATAAAATTTCCGTTGGGTACAGCGTGACCGTGCAATTGTCAGTTAAAGTTACGCAGTGCCAAAAAGCAAAAAATGGCCCGGTGGCAAGTGGTTAAAAGTCTTCGCCTGCCAAATATTGCTAAGTACACTCCCCTTTGCAGCCCATTTTGTAGAGTGACTGGCTTAAGCCTGAGAGATTTAACCCCTTTCCAAGTGCTTTACTCAGCAATATTCTTTTGAGGAGGGCTTCCGAAGAATGAACTGTCCCTACTGTTGATCCAGCCATTACCAGTCTCAATAAGGCTTTAACCATCCCAGAGGGGAGCAAATCAATCTTTAATAAAAAGGACCTGGGGATAAATGGATGGTGGCCTTTCTAAGGACTTGTTTTCACTTGCAGGTCCTGCCATGTCTGCCAGACATTAGCTATCTGGTCTAAGGACATGCATCAGGCCTTTGCAGTGGATCCTTCGATGACGCTGAGCTCCAAAACATTTGATCTATACCTTTCCTCCTCTAAAGCTCCTTCCTCATCTACTTGGATCAGAGTTGGAGGAAGCTCTAGTGATTCTTTACACCAGGGCTCGACAAACCCCGGGGGGCCAGGTCGCATTTGCAACTAGAATTAGCGACCTGGCGCCTGGGGCGGCACAGCTGCGGTATCCTGTGTCCGTTCGACCCCCCCCTCCCGGCGCGATCGCGTTGGGCCGCGCCGGTAATTGAGGCCGCGGCTTTGCGGCCTACTGCAGTCCTATGGTTCCTTCTGCATTCGGGCGCCCTCTGGTGGTGGCCGTTGGTATTACAAGACATCCACCAATGCTAATGGAGCTTCCCCTACCTGTTTTCACTGCCCGCTCATCTCCTTCCCTTTACTTAGAATAAAAAATATATATAATGTTTGGGGGTTCTAACACCCTAGAGAATAAAATGGCGGTCATTGCAATACTTTCTGTCACACCGTATTTGCGCAGCGGTCTTACAAGCGCACTTTTTTGGGAAAAAATACTTTTTTTAATTAAAAAATAAGAAAACAGTAAAGTTAGCCTAATTTTTTTTATATTGTGAAAGATAATGTTACGCCGAGTAAATTGATTCCCAACATGTCACGCTTCAAAATTTCGTCCGCTCATGGAATGGCGACAAACTTTTACCCTTTAAAATCTCCATAGGCGACGTTTAAAAAATTCTACAGGTTGCATGTTTTGAGTTACAGAGGAGGTCTAGGGCTAGAATTATTGCTCTCGCTCTAACGATCGTGGCGATACCTCACATGTGTGGTTTGAACACCGATTTCATATGCGGGTGCTACTCACATATGCGTTTGCTTCTGCAAGCGAGCTCGGCGGGACGGGGCGCGTTTAAAAAAAAAAAAAAAAATTTTTCTTATATATTTTACTTTTTATTTTTACACTGTTTAAAAAAAATAAAAAAATTGTGTCACTTTTATTTCTATTACAAGGGATAGGGCACATTTAAAAAAAAAATTTTTTTCTTATTTAATTTTAACTTTTATTTTTTCACTGTTCTTTAAAAAAAAAAAAAAAAAAAAAAAAAGGTCACTTTTATTCCTATTACAAGGAATGTAAAAATCCCTTGTAATAGAAAAAAAGCATGACAGGACCTCTTAAATGTGAGATCTGGGGTCAAAAAGACCTCAGATCTCATATTTACACTAAAATGCATTAAAAAATAAATAAATAAATAAAATGTCCCTTTTAAGAGCTATGGGTGAAAGTGACGATTTGACGTCGCTTCCGCCCTGCAATGACTTGGAGATGGGCGGGGGGCCCATCTTCCTCTCACTCGTCTCCATGTCAGGCCAGGGACAGATTCGGATCACCTCCGCCGTTGCCGACGGCCACGGTAAGCGGTGAAGGGCACCGGAGTGCGGCGGTAGGGGGGGGCCCTCTCCTGTCGCCGATAAAAGTGATCTCGCTGCGAATTTGCTGCAGAGACCACTTTTATCTGAAAGAGAACCGCCGGCTCTTGAAGAGAATACTGGTGTTATGGTAGCTAGCTGCTACCATAACAACGGTATTTCTCTTCAAAGACAGGACGTATATAGTCGTCCTGCGGGAAGGAAGTGGTTAATTAAAATGAATGTATTATTTGTCATCTCCCTGCTTGGCCCCTTTCACACGGGCTGTCTGATCAGGTTCGCCTGTCAGTTTTTCAGGCGGACCTGATTGGATCCTTAGCGGGAATTTGGTGGTCTTGTGTCCCTGCATGGCAGGAAATAAAAGCAGTCACATTCATTCCAGTTGTCTGTGTAAACTTAAGATTGGTTAATTTTTATATTGAAAATAAAGCTGTCGGTCGTTTAAAAAAAAAACCAAAAAAACCTGGCTCCTAACTTTTTTAGCTGGCTCCTAGATTCCAAGAAAATTTGTCAAGCCCTGCTTTACACATCCAACTCATCCAGGAGGCGATTCTCTACACATCCAACTTATCCAGAAGGACTTGGCACTCAGCCCTCATTAGACGGCTGGCAAACTATCTATGGACCCTCCCAGTCATCCGGATCTTCTGGCCCAAGAACAGATTTGCCACCCTGCTCCTCATTCACTGGTTTTGACAGCCTGGCTGTTGAATACCAGGACCTAAGGGAAAGGTGCCTGTTGAATTTGATTATCCCTACTTTCTTGAAAGGTAGGAAAGCTGAAAAGCATATTTCTCTTGGTGTAAAGTATGTAAATTTCATCCCTGAAAGTATTACCTGAGAGGAATGCAGTCTTTTCTTCAGCCTGGCTTGGATTAGCTTCAAGTCCCTTGAAAGGTCAAATCTTAAGCCTTTCTGGTTGTTTTTCAGAGACCACTTGCCTCTCACTCTTTAAGCCTAGTACACGCAATTTTTTTTTTCATGCTAGTCTCCATATCGAAAACGAATCGCTCTTTCACACGGGGCGGATCAGCCCTGTGAATATCCGATTGCTCAGCGGGAATAGCTCCGCCGATCTCCGCTGAGCAGGAAAATGACAGGTCCATCGCTGCACACACTTTTCGGATCGGAGCGGGTCGGAAGCCAGCGGACATGTCACCGCTGACATTCGACGCTCCATAGGGATACATGTATGTCCGTTTTTCATCCGAAAACGGAAGGATGAAAAACGGACATACGGATCCTCCGTGTGAAAGAGCCCTAACAGGTTACTAAAGTACAAATTCAGAAGTGATGTAATGTATTTGTATTGCGTTTTCGGACAAAAACTGTACTGATTAAACAAAAATCATATGATCTGGTATCGTACGAGAAAAATTTTCATGTTTGTCTCTAGCTGCAAAGGGTGGGCCAACTCAATATTGAACCCTACAGACTAAGATTGGGATGCCATTAAAGTTCATGTGCGTATAAAGGCCGGTGTCCCAATACTTTTGATTATTTAGTGTGTTAATCCAATGACACTCATAAACATAGGGTTACTTGGATGTCCGCTTCTCCCTGTACTACAGTTCTCTATCTGTAGCTCCAATTACAGTTCTGCATTTCTTTTGCACTGTCAAGAGAAACAGGAGATAGTTTGGAGAACCAAGCTCTTATGTCAAATTAGCATTTAGGAGCGGCTTCTGTGTGCAGCCAATGCCTGTATGTCAAATTAGTGCCAACATATACATGTGGACAAAAAAGCTTCTTGAATGTTGGTCACTCCGCCTCATGACACACAGTTTTTCTCAATGCCAATCATATTAACATGAGCAGGGACAATGGAGCCAATGTGTAAAGCTAGCCATATACAGCTCATATTTCATCCACATCCTAGAAATTCAAGCTGTGGGAGGCCCTGCTTACACCACTCAGCTTAAACTTCCATTGATAAATTGAAGGCGCTGAGCAGAAAAAAAAAAAAAAAAAAAACACATTATCACACTGGCTAAACAGTGCCAGAATCCAATCAGCTGCAGTCAATTAGCTTAACCACTTGCTTACTGGGCACTTCTACCCCTTTCCTGACCAGGCCAATTTTCAGCTTTCAGTGCTGTAGCACTTTGAATGACAACAATTGTGCAGTCATACAGCACTGTACTCATGAAATTTTTATCTTTTTTTTTTTTTTTTTTTTACACAGATAGAGCTTTCTTTTGGTGGTATTTAATCACCACAGGGTTTATTTTTTTGCTAAACAACTGAAAAGAGGGAAAATTGTGCGCCGATGAGGCTGCACTAATGATCAGTGCCCTGATTATCTGTATGCAGGATTGCTGGTTACCGGCTCTCCTCTCCTAATGCTGTGACAGCACGTGAGGAAAGTCCTGCCGATAACCAGAAATTCTGTTTACACTGGATCAGCTGTGATCGGACACAGCTGATTACGTGGTAAAGGGCCATTGGAAGGACATAGCAATCACAGAGCACACTGGATGCGTGCCCTAGGCGGTGGAGGGGCGTGCTTCCGGGAGGATGCCCATAGAAGCCCTCCTGTAACTAGAGAGCCGTGCTGTAGCCATTTTTTTGGCTATAGCGTGGTAAAGGAAGTAGTTAAAGTGGAATTCCAGCTTACACCTAACTAGCTCCTTTTGGAGCATATTACATGCTACATCCGTATTTAGGGTGCACCCCATGCAACAACAGATGGGAGTTCCTCTCCCCCACACCAGCTTTCACATTTCAAAATCATTAATTTGCAGCAATTTGTGAACTACAAGTCTCATCTTCCACCAGCTTGTAGTTCTCATTGCACTAAGAGGGCACTGATCAGCACCCTCGTAGTTCACTGACACTTCCTTCAGCTTTCTAAAAGGAAACCGATGTATGGGCAAGAAGGCTGGAGTAAGTGTCTGTAGGAGCCAGACATCCACTGATCACCGGTGCAACACTTTGCAGGTTCCTTGGGGGAAAAAAAAAACAAAAAAACACAAATGCACATTTTGCCTGCAAAAATATGTGCATTTATTATTTTTTCCCCCATCCAAAAGGTGAATTTAGCCTTTAAAACTATGCCCATCCAACACCCAGTCCAGTCACATGATCCAGCTCCTGTGTCAGCCAGCAGTGGCTTCAGTGGAGAGGAGGGAGCGCCAACAAAAGGATGGGCTATTGAAGCCTATGAGTGACATCACCAGGCTTTACTAGCTGGGAAAGAGATATCACCGCTCCAGGCAGGTCAATTTGGAATGATCCTCTCTCTCTCCCTCCCTCTAGTTTGGAAGCCACAGGTGCTGGCAATGCATGTAGCAATGAACTTGAGAAAAATCCTGGACAGCCGCACTCCAAAAAAATAGCCTTTATTTGTCAAAAGAAACCAAAAATACATTCTATGATTAAGCAATGTTTGATAGTGTGAAAAGCTCTTCTGTCCGCTCTGCTGTGGCATGTATTTTTGATTCCTTTAGACAAATAAAGGCTTTTCTTTGGAGTGCGGCTGTCTAGGATTTTTCTCAGGCTTTACTAGCTGTTGTCAGAGCACTCTCCCCTGGAGCTGCTGCTGACTGACACAGGGGAGATCAGGTGACAGGAGTGGCCAGAAAATAGGAAAGTATATACATCTTTCTTAACCACTTGATCCCCAGGACTTTTTCTGACACTCGGTTAAATGTAAAAATCTGTATTTTTTTTGCTAGAAAATCAGTTAGAATCCTCAAACATATATTTTTTTAAAGCAGAGGCCCTAGAGCAGCCTTTCTCAACTGGGGTGCAGCGGCACCCTGGGGTTCCACCCAATGCCATCAGGGGTGTCACGGCAGCCTGCTTGAGAATGGCATTCAGATTCAACTGAGCTCCCACTGCTCTGCCAAAGTGTACATTGGCACAATAGATGCTCGATCAGGGCAGGCAAAAGAAGCAGCTCCGCCAGTGAGCCGGGTCCTGCACCAACCAGGAAGTGACTGAAACCCGCTGGCAGCAGCGGAGGAGGCATCTGGATGAGTCCAGGCAGATGGGGATGCTGGACACGCTGTACGATTTGAGTGGAGGCGGGGGAGGTGCAGAGAGCAAGGTTGGAAAGATCACTGACAGCACTAAACTCCAAAACCGATGGCATCAGTGGTCTGCACCAGGTGAGGCTGAAAAGACTTCACAGCCCAGAGGTAACAGGCAGGGACAATGCCCAAGACAGGCTGCTCTGTACTCCGTTACCTGTAGGCTGCCATTGCTGTGATAATTAAGTATAGGTGTCTCCAGGTCTGACAGGTGAGATACTGGTGCACAGGTGATGATGGCGGCATGGCGGTGTCCAGGCTTGCATGGCAATGGTGAAAGTCACAGAGAGGCTGTGTTTGCTTAAGGACAGATTTATACTTTTGCCCCCCTTCCTAAGATAACTGTGTCACTCTTTTAATCCCCTGCTCAGCAGTATACAGTATGTACAGGAGCATCTCATAAAATTAGAATATCATCAAAAAGTTTATCCATTTCAGTAATTCAATTCAAAAAGTAAAACTCTTTTTATATAAATCAATAACAAATCATCACGAACTGTGGAAAATTTTGCATTTAATTTGGAAATCAAGATCCCAGAGACTGGAGGAAGAGTGGAGGGGTACCGAATCCAAGTTGCATCAGGTCCAGTGTGAAGTTTCCAGTCAGTGATGATTTGGCCATGTCATCTGCTGGTGTTGGTCCACTGTGTTTTATCAAGTCCAATGTCAGCGTAGCCCTCTACCAGGAAATTCTAGAGCACTTAGTGCTTCCCTCTGCTGACCAGCTTTATGGAGATGCCAATTTCATTTTCCAGCAGGACTTGGCACCTACCAACACTACCAATACCTGGTTTAAAGGGGTTGTAAACCCTTGTGTTTTTTAGGATGCATTAAGGTGAAAAAACACCAGGCAGTGACCGCCCCCCCCCCCCCCCCCCCCCGGGCCCCCCGTTTTACTTACCTGAGCCCTGGAATTTCACCCGGCGGAGACGCGCTCTTCCTCTGCCTGGGGTTCTTGGCTCTTGATTGGATAGATAGCGCAGCCATTGGCTCCCGCTGCTGTCAATCAAATCCAATGACGTGGGCGGTGGGGCTGAGTCCAGCATTCGTGTCTATGGACGCCGAATGCTGGACTCCGGAGTACGCCTGCAAGGTAACCCCACGGGAGAGTGCTTCTCCCAGGGGGTTATACGATGCAGGAAGGAGCCACCGCGAGAGCTGCCAAGGGACCCCAGAAGACAGTGTTTGGGGCCACTCTGTGCAACACGAACTGCACAGTGGAGGTAAGTATATGTTTGTTATTTAAAAAAAAAAATCTTGAACCTTTACAATCACTTTAATTGATCATGGGATCACTGTGCTTTATTGGTCAGCAAACTTGCGTGACCTAAACCCCATAGAGTATCTATGGGGTATTGTCAAGAGGAAGATCAGAAACATAAGACCCAACAATGCAGACGAGCTGAAAGCCGCTATCAAAGCAACCTGTGCTTCCATAACACCTCAGCAGTGCCACAGGGCGATCGTCTCCATGCCATGGCGCATTGATGCAGTAAATCATGCAAAAGGACCCCCGACCAAGTATTGAGTGCATACTATACATGGAAGTATTTCTCAGTAAGCCATCATTTCTGTATTAAAAACACATTTCTTTTCTATTGGTCTTATGTAATATTTTAATTTTCTGAAATACTGAAATTTTGGGTTTTCACTAGCTGTACGCCATAATCCTCAAAATTAAAAGAAAAATGCTTAAAATATATTACTCTGTGTGTAACACATCTAATTATATATATGCCTGAAATAAATTAACTTTTTGATATTCTAATTTTATGAAATGCACCTATATTATATGCATGTACAGTATATCACAAAAGTGAGTAAACTCCTCACATTTTTTGTAAATATTTTATTATATCTTTATCTTTTCAGGTGACTACATTTTGGCAAAGTGTAATTTCTTTAGTGTTAAGTAGTGAGTTTACAGCTTGTATAACAGTGTAAATTTGCTGTCCCCTCAAAATAACTCAACACTAATGTCTAAACCGCTGGCAACAAAAGTGAGTACACCCCTAAGTAAAAATGTCCAAATTGGGCCACCATTATTTTCCAGCACTGCCTTAACCCCCTTGGGCATGGAGTCCACCAGAGCTTCACAGGTTTCCACTGGAGTCCTCTTCCACTCCTCCATGATGACATCACGGAGCTGGTGGATGTTAGAGACCTTGCGCTCCTCCACTTTCCATTTGAGGATGCCCCACAGATGCTCAATAGGGTTTAGGTCTGGAGACATGCTTGGCCAGTCCATCACCTTTACCCTCAGCTTCTTTAGCAAGGCAGTGGTCATGTTGGAGGTGTGTTTGGGGTCATTATGTTGGAATTCTGCCCTGCAGCCCAGTCTCCGATGGGAGGGGATTATGCTCTTCCTCAGTATGTCACAGTACATGTTGGCATTCATGGTTCCCTCAATGAATTGTAGCTCCCCAGTGCCGGCAGCACTCATGCAGCCCCAGACCATGACACTCCCACCACCATGCTTGACTGTAGGCAAGACTTGTCTTTCTACTCCTCACCTGATTGCCGCCACACACGCTTGACACCATCTGAACCAAATACGTTTATCTTGGTCTCATCAGACCACGGGACATGGTTCCAGTAATCCATGTCCTTAGTCTGCTTGTCTTCAGCAAACTGTTTGCAGGCTTTCTTGTGCATTATCTTTAGAAGAGGCTTCCTTCTGGGACGACAGACCAATTTGATGCAGTGTGTGGCATATGGTCTGAGCACTGACAGGCTGACCCCCCACCCCTTCAACCTCTGCAGCGATGCTGGCAGCACTCATACGTCTATTTCCCAAAGACAACCTCTGGATATGACACTGAGCATGTGCACTCAACTTCTTTGGTTGACCATGGCGAGGCCTATTCTGAGCGGAACCTGTCCTGTTAAACCGCTGTATGGTCTTGGCCACCGTGCTGCAGCTTAGTTTCAGGGTCTTGGCAATCTTCGTATAGCCTAGGCTATGTTTATGTAAAGCAACAATTATTTTTTTTCATATCCTCAGAGAGTTCTTTGCCATGAGGTGTCATGTTGAACTTCCAGTGACCAGTATGAGAAAGTGAGAGCAATAACACCAAATTTAACACACTTGCTCCCCATTCACATCTGAGACCTTGTAACACTAACGAGTCACATGACAGCGGGAAGGGAAAAAGGCTAATTGGGCCCAATTTGGACAGTTTCACTTGGGGGTGTACTCACTTTTGTTGCCAATGGTTTAGATTGTGCTGTGTGTTGAGTTATTTTGAGGGGACAGCAAATTTACACTGTTATACAAGCTGTACACTCACTACTTTACATTGTAGCAAACAAAGTGTAATTTCTTCAGTGTTGTCACATGAAATGATATAATGAAATATTTATAAAAATTCGAGGGGTGTACTCACTTTTGTGAGATACTGTATGTTACATTTACATTTTGACCCCTAATCCTGCACATCAGAATTGCTTTTTTAGGACTCATTCACAATGACGGGAAGGACAGAATTTTGACAGACGGTGCCTGTATTAATCCCTTAAATGCAGATTTACCATACCACAATCACGTGGAGTGCAGGTGGTTGCAGGGAAGTTGTAGTGCGGTTCCCTTCACGTCATTCCACAGCATGTATATGACCATGGCTGCCTGCTGACCAAAAATACTTTTCAAGGGCTCCCTGACTGGAAAAAGGTTGAGAAACACTGCCCTAGAGAATAAAATGATGGGTTTTGCAATTTTTTTTTATCTCACATGGTATATGCGCAGCGGTTTTTCAAACACAAATTTGGAGGTAGGGCACTTTATATATATTTTTTAATTAATTGTTACACTGGTGCTTTACTCTTTTTTTTTTTTGATCACTTACTGCTGTCACAAGGAATGTAAACATCCCTTGTGACGGTAAGTGACAGGTACTCTTTGAGAGATCTGGGTCATCCCTCCTCTGACCTTAAAAGCATTCAATCACACTAAGATCTGTGTTCTTGAATGCTTTTGATTTTTGAAAATGGCGCCGGTAAACGTGATGTCAGGTCATCGCTTCCAGGTTACCATAACCCAGAGCCAATCCAGTCTTTGCTTGGCTCTCCGATTAGCCAGCGAAAGCGGTGGCTGGTCACTCGGGTCTCCCAATGGGATGGGAGAGCCCGAAAAAGCCACGGAAGGGGGGTTTGGTTAATGTCTCCTCCCGCTTCTTGTAAAAGCAATCCAGCGGATATTTAGCCGCTAGGATAACTTTTACAAGACAGCCGAACGCCAGCTCTAAAATAATGGTACTGGGATGATGCATCCCAGTATAACCACTTGAAGTCTAGCGACTTATGGGTACATTTCTGATCTGCAAGTGGTTAAGCTGTATATACACGCTTTTTTTCCCCCCTTCAACCTGGAGGGTTGAATGAAACAAACCAAAAAAAAAACCTGACAGATCTTCACAAGTGATGTTGATGCAGGGATTTCTCCCGCTGTGTCTTTGCATTCTGACAGGGGGGCTTCATCCCCCCACCCTGCGCCAGAATACACTGATCAGCATTTGTAGCCACTGGCTGCTGGCGCTGATTGAATGCTGATCTTCCAGCATGACCATTCCACAGAAGCCAGTCGGGAGACCGACTTCTGTGGAACAGAGAAGAGTACACACATACCGAATATCAGTTGGTTCCTGCTGAACCAGGTGACGGTCAGTATGTGCATACCCGGCTTTACTCAGGTTAGTTAGTTAAAGCAGAACTAAACACGCCTATCCTTTTCAGCCATGGAAGTTGCCATCTTGGCCTCTGTTTAATCTGCAACTGCCATGGTGCTGCACATGTTATCAGTTATGACACAAGACGTTTGACAGTTTAGTTGAGGACACAAGCAAGTGTGACATTTAGCAATCCTGCCATGGCGGGAATGTAACCGTTTTCTGAAAGTGTTAAATCGATGGGTCTAGTTCTGCTTTAAGGCTGCTTTCACACTGGGGCGAGCGAGCTTTGACGGTAAAACGCTGCTAGTTTTAGCGGCGCTTTACTGTCATTTTAGCTGCGGTATTCCACCGCTAGTGGGGCGCTTTTAACCCCCAATAGTGGCCAAATAAAGGGTTAAATGCGCCCCTGTAGTGCCGCTGCCAAGGCACCTTGGCAGCAGTGCCCATTCATTTCAATGGGCAGGAGCAGCGCTCATTCACAGCCCCAAAGATGTTGCTTGTAGGACATTTTTTAACGTTCTGCCAGCGCATCTCCCCAGTGTGAAAGCACTCTGGCTTTCACACTGGGACTGCAGGGGAGGTGTTTTTCAGATGCTATTTTTAGCCCAAAAGCGCCTGAAAAACGACCCAGTGTGAAAAAGGTCTAACATGGGTGTTAGGAAGGGGACAGTTTTGAGGCTAGTTCGGTATATAGTCAGAATTTTACTTTAAAGGCTCGTTCATACCATACGTTCATAAAACCTGATGGGAAAACCACACAAGTTTCACTTGCAGGAACATGAGTTTTCATGCGTGTCAGTTATGTGCCCTGTTTACACCAATGTTGATGTTACATCAGTTTTTTCCCCTTTCAGATTCCTGCACAGAGAACATCTGCATGGTGTGGTGTGAACAAGGCACAGAGAACCATGTTTTTGTTTTGAGCCCTTGCAGAATGCGTGTATAAAAACTGACGTCTCTGCACCTAAAGGATAAGTTCACCTTCAGGAACATATTAAACGTTCCACCCATTTTTAAGGCTCAGAATTCTGCTGCCTTGATGGGGGAGATTTACTAAAACTGGTGTACACAAAGTCTGGTGCAGCTGTGCATAGTAACCAATCAGCTTCCAGGTTTTTATTGTCAAATGTTAATTGAACAAGCTGAAGTTAGAAGCGGATTGGTTAGTATGCACAGTTGCACCAGTTTTAGTAAATCTTCCCGTGTGTGACAGCAGTACAGGGGGAAGTTCCCCATACCAGCACATACCCACCAGGCCAAGTCATTCATCCACAAAGTTCTGTGAATGAACGAACTACAAGTTACGTATCAACATCCTTTGAGGCTGTCGGCTTGTAGTTCTCAATGCACTGCCACGGCGCTGTTGAGTGCTCTGGTAGCTCATAGGGGTGTTGAATATAATTGCAGCATTGATTACTGTTAGGTAATTTGGACAGGGTAAAATCCCCAAATCCTCACTATATTTAATAGGTACGATGCCCGGCGGGTGTGGAGAGGCGACTCTTTGTACATCTTGCCGCATGTATGCGTTCCTTGATCATCCGATCGAGGGCGAATACTGCTGTGCAAAATGTAAGCACATTGTTTCCCTGGAAGCCCAGGTTCTGAATCTGGGGAAGCAACTGTCAGCACTGAGAAGTCCCTCCATACTAAAGGTGAGCCAGGAACGTACACGGCAGGTGCCGGCAGGGGCCAGCACAGAGGCGGGTGGAGACAAAGAGGTGCAGGCACTAGCAAAGAGTAGATGGGTGACAGTCAGGAGGGGTAGAGGGGGAAGTGCCAGAGAGGCCGATCCAGGACTGGAGCATCCTAATAAGTACGCTCCATTGAGTGACATTGGTGAAACCAGTCAGGGACCGGCACTGCTGGAGATGAGGGACTCTCCTAGCTGCCAGGGGAAGAACTCCTCCAGTGAGAGTGGGGGGGCAGCAAAGGGAAAGGAAAGACAGATTCTGGTGGTAGGGGACTCAATTCTTAGAAGGACAGAGAGGGCAATCTGTAACCAAGACCTGAAGCGCCGAACAGTATGTTATCTACCGGGCACTCGGGTTCGGCACATCACGGATCTTGTGGACTGATTACTGGGAGGGGCTGGGGAAGACCCGGCTGTCATGGTGCACGTTGGCACCAATGACAAAGTCAGAGGCAGATGGAGTGTCCTAAAGAACGATTTTAGGGATTTAGGTGCTAAATTGAGGAAAAGGACCTCCAAGGTAGTGTTCTCAGGAATACTACCAGTACATCGAGCCACACCAGAAAGGCAGAGGGAGATTAGGGAAGTAAACAAGTGGCTGAAGAGCTGGTGTAGTAAGGAGGGGTTTGGGTTCCTGGAGGACTGGGCCGACTTCTCAGTCGGTAACCGGTACTATAGAAGGGACGGACTGCACCTAAATGAGGAGGGTGCAGATCTGCTGGGAAGGAAGATGGCCAAAAAGTTAGAGGGGTTTTTAAACTAGGCGATGGGGGGGAGGGTCCAGAGACAGTGATGGCCAGCGCGGAAGATATTCCAGAGGGTAGTATTGGGGGCATTAGTGGTAGGTTAACCAAAGCACAAAAACACAAGGCGAGTATAGTAGCAAGTCCTAGTTGCAATCTTGAAACACCCAATACGAGGACAATATGCGACCGGTCTAAACTATGCGGCATGTTCACTAATGCCAGGAGCATGGCGGACAAGATGGGTGAACTAGAGATACTGTTGTACAAGGAGGATTTGGATTTTGGGGGAATTTCAGAGACCTGGTTCAACAGCTCTCATGATTGGCTGGCAAACATTCAAGGGTATACCCTATACTGCAAGGATAGAGAGGGTAAAAAAGGGGGAGGGGTATGCCTATATATCAAGAATAATGTACAAGTGAATGTGAGAGATGACATCACTGAGGGAGCTAGGGAGGAGGTGGAATCTTTATGGGTAGAGCTCCAAAGGGATGAAGCTAAGGGGAAAATAATACTGGGAGTATGCTATAGGCCCCCTAACCTGAGGGAGGAAGTGGAGACTGATCTCCTATTACAAATTGGATTAGCAACAAGGATGGGAAGTGTTATCATAATGGGGGATTTTAATTATCCAGACATAGACTGGGCGGAGGGAACCGCGCATTCATTTAAGGCTCGCCAGTTCCTTAATGTCTTGCAGGACAATTTTATGGGTCAGATGGTAGACGCACCAACTAGAAATAAAACATTACTGGATCTACTGATTACCAACAATACAGACCTGATCACAGATGTGGAAATACAGGGCAATTTAGGTAACAGCGATCACAGGTCAATTAGTTTTAGTATAAATCACACAAATAGGAAACATGAAGGGAACACAAAGACACTGAATTTCAAAAGAGCCAACTTCCCTAAACTACAAACCTTGCTAAAAGGCATAAATTGGGATAAAATATTAGGAACAAAGAATACGGAGGAGAGATGGGTTTGCTTTAAGAGCATATTAAATAAGGGCATTAGCCAATGTATCCCATTGGGTAATAAATTTAAAAGAGCGAACAAAAATCCTGGATGGCTTAACTACAATGTAATAATGCATATAAAAGCAAAGGAGAAGGCCTTCAAAAAATACAGGGTTGAGGGATCATCCTCAGCATTCAGACTTTATAAAGAATGCAATAAGAAATGTAAGGGTGCAATTAGGACGGCTAAGATAGAACATGAAAGACACATAGCGGAGGAGAGCAAAAAAAATCCCAAGAAATTCTTTAAGTATGTAAACAGTAAAAAAGGGAGGACAGACCATATTGGCCCCATAAAGAATGAGGAAGGACATCTGGTTACAAAGGATGGGGAGATGGAAAAGGTATTGAATTTATTCTTCTCCTCAGTCTTCACAAGTGAATCGGGGGGCTTCAGTAACCAAAACTGCAGTGTTTATCCTCATGACACAACACAGAAAGCACCTACATGGTTAACAGAGGACAGAATTAAAATTAGACTTGAGAAACTTAACATTAATAAATCACCGGGACCAGATGGCTTGCATCCGAGGTTACTTAGGGAACTCAGTCAAGTGATTGCCAGACCGTAGTTCCTAATTTTTACAGACAGTCTATTGACTGGAATGGTACCAGCTGATTGGAGAAAAGCCAATGTAGCACCAATATTTAAAAAGGGCCCAAAAAACATCCCTGGGAATTACAGACCAGTTAGCCTAACATCAATAGTATGTAAACTCTTGGAGGGGATGATAAGGGACTATATACAAGATTTTAGTAATAAGAATGATATCATTAGCAGTAATCAGCATGGATTCATGAAGAATCGTTCTTGCCAAACCAATCTATTAACCTTCTATGAGGAGGTGAGTTGCCATCTAGATAAAGGAAGGCCCGTAGACGTGGTGTATCTGGATTTTGCAAAAGCATTTGACACAGTTCCCCATAAACGTTTACTGTACAAAATAAGGTGCGTTGGCATGGACCATAGGGTGAGTACATGGATTGAAAACTGGCTACAAGGGCGTGTTCAGAGGGTGGTGATAAATGGGGAATACTCAGAATGGTCAGGGGTGCGTAGTGGGGTTCCCCAGGGTTCTGTGCTGGGACCAATCCTATTTAGCTTGTTCATAAACAACCTGGAGGATGGGATAAACAGTTCAATCTCTGTATTTACAGACGATACTAAGCTAAGCAGGGCAATAACTTCTCCGCAGGATGTGGAAATCTTGCAAAAAGACCTGAACAAATTAATGGGGTGGGCGACTACATGGCAAATGAGGTTCAATGTAGAAAAATGTAAAATAATGCATTTGGGTGGCAAAAATATGAATGCAATCTATACACTGGGGGGAGAACCTCTGGGGGAATCTAGGATGGAAAAGGACCTGGGGGTCCTAGTAGATGATAGGCTCAGCAATGGCATGCAATGCCAAGCTGCTGCTAATAAAGCAAACAGAATATTGGCATGCATTAAAAAGGGGGATCAACTCCAGAGATAAAACGATAATTCTCCCACTCTACAAGACTCTGGTCCGGCCGCACCTGGAGTATGAAGTCCAGTTCTGGGCACCAGTCCTCAGGAGTAGAGGTCGACCGATATGGGTTTTTCTCTGGCCGATGCCGATATTTACAAATCGCGGTGGCCGATATGTGATGCCGATTTTTTTGGGCCGATATATTAGGCCGATTTTTTTTTTTCTTTTTTTTTTTTTTTTTACCTTCATCTCATAAAATCTAACAGTTAGACCCCTTTCACAATGGGGCGTTTTTCAGGCGCTTTTGGGCTAAAAATAGCACCTGTAAAGTGCCTGTCAAACGGTTCCCCTGCAGTCTCAGTGTAATATCCCGAGTGCTTTCACACTGAGGCGATGCGCTGGCAGGATGTTAAAAAAAGTCTTGCAAGCAGCATCTTTGGAGCGGTGTATACCACCACTCCTGTCCATTGAAATGAATGCGCACCGCTGCCGAAGCGCCTGCAAAGCGTTTCGGCAGCGGCGCCTCAGGGGCGCATTTAACCTCTTCCTCGGCCGCTAGCTGGGTTATAAGCGCCCCGCTAGCAGCCGAATAGCGCTGCTAAAATGATGGTAAAGAGCCGCTAAAACTAGCAGCGTTTTACCGTCAACGCATGCCCGCTCCAGTGTGGAAGCAACCTTCAGTGATACGGAAATTTTTTTACATATAAACATTTATTAAACAAAACAAACCTCCAATCAATTCACTTGTATGTAGAATTTAGAAAAAAAAAATACAAAAAAACACCTCTTTTAAATATTAAATACACAAAAACAGGTAATCAAAACTTCTGGATGAAAAAAAATGGGCTAACTTTACTGCTTAGTTTTTTTTTTTTTAATTTATTAGTGTATTTTTTTTTTCTAAATTGCATTTGAAAGACCGCTGCGCAAATACCGTGTGACATAAAATATTGCAACAACCGCTATTTTATTCCCTAGGGTCTCTGCTAAAAAAAGAAAAGATTTAGTCTTTAAATGGTTAAACTGAGAGCTTCTACACGGAATTTAGTTCATTCATAAGTGTAAACATTGTATCCTTCAGGTTCTTTTTATCAGATTTGGCAGGCTGCCCAGAGAGGGGGAGAAGTCGCTTCACACAGGCAACTTGCACTAACTTCTATGAACAGAAGTCTTTTGCAAGTCGCGCTGAAGCTATATTGGCTTTTTTTATCAGCACAATCGGCCGATGCCGATTAAGTAAAAAACACCAAATATCAGCCGATATATCGGCCGGCCGATATATCGGTCGACCTCTACTCAGGAGGGATGTACTGGAAATGGAGCGAGTACAAAGAAGGGCAACAAAGCTAATAAAGGGTCTGGAGGATCTTAGTTACGAGGAAAGGTTGTGAGCACTGAACTTATTCTCTCTGGAGAAGAGACGCTTGAGAGGGGATATGATTTCAATTTACAAATACTGTACTGGTGACCCCACAATAGGGATAAAACTTTTTCGCAGAAGAGAGTTTAATAAGACTCGTGGCCACTCATTACAATTAGAAGAAAAGAGGTTTAACCTTAAACTACGTAGAGGGTTCTTTACTGTAAAAGCGGCAAGGATGTGGAATTCCCTTCCACAGGCGGTGGTCTCAGCGGGGAGCATTGATAGCTTCAAGAAACTATTAGATAATCACCTGAATGACCGCAACATAAAAGGGTATGTATTGTAATACTGACACATAATCACACACATAGGTTGGACTTGATGGACTTGTGTCTTTTTTCAACCTCACCTACTATGTAACTATATGATGCGAGCCAGCAGAAACGATGTTTGGTGATGTCATTCGTCGCTCTGCCTCTCCAGGAGAAACACAGAGCCAGAGCCTGCATGGTGGATAAAGACCCCTCCCCTTCACTGAAGCAGAAAGTCAGCTGATGAGCTGACAGCCAGTACAGTGCAGTGGGGAGGAGCTCCAGGAGTCCCAACATCAGGAGAGGCTTCACTGGAAGAGGGAAACACACTGAGCAGCATGGAGGAGGGGAAATCGACTGACACTGAGAGCTGGTGAGTGCCAGTGTCACTAATCCCATCCCTCCACGTCCATCACCTTTGCCTCTGATCCCAGCCATCCCTGGGATCAGAGGCAAAGGTGATGGACGTGGAGGGATGGGATTAGTGACACTGGCACTTACCAGCTCTCAGTGTTTTTCAGTTTTTCTGACTGCTTGAATTTTTGGATAAAAAGTTTTTAACCATGCGCAATAATCGTGATGCATCGTGGAATCGAATCGATTTGTGAGACCAGTGGAGATGCGCACCCCTAGTAGCTCATTGATTCTTCCCGTTAGTGTGAAACTACCTGCCCGTACGATGTTCGGGAAGACTGATCGCTAGTGCAATGCTGTAGGTGTACAGGTTCCTAAAGAATAATAATAATAAAAAAAAAAAATTAAAAAAAATTTACCTGCAAAAAAAGTGTTTATTTTTCATTCAAAGTGAACGGCGGGCCTGGTAACTCCATGGTGGGTGCCAGCAGCTGAAGGGAAAAGAGAAGAGCGGACATACGTCCACTCTCCTCCCATTCTTGTGCCCCTGAAAAGCAACGTCTCTGACATCAGTTCCTGGTCAATCGCTCGATGTCCCCATCTAGCTCAGCCGGGAAATATTTTGCAATGCAATCTGCATTGCAAAATATTTAGTGGAGCACAGGAGACGTGCTCAAAGAGGACCTGTCACCCAAAAAAAACATCACATAGCAGACTTTTTGTCCCCTATGTGATGAAGAAAAAAAATATTAAAGTAAAAAAAAAAGTTGTTTTTTTTGCAAAAAAATAGTTACACCCAAGCACATAAAATCCTCCCCCCCCCCCCCAAAAAAAAAAAGTGTTGAGGCACCGCCACCCCCACCTATACACACGCACATAAAAACATGCGTCAGGGCACCAACGTGTGAAAATGGCGATTGCGATACATGTACATATCGCCGCGCACGCCGGAGTAAGAGCAATAATTCTAACACAAGACCTCCTCCGTAACACTAAACTGATACATATAGAGGGCCTTTGAAATGTCACCTATAGAAAATATAGGGTACAGAATTTTGATGCCATTTCACAGGCACGCAAAAGTTTAAGGTTTGGCATATATTTTACCTAATATTTGCATAATCTATTGCATAAGTTTGCCCTAAAATAGTGGAATTACCACTATTTTATTCTATAGGGCAGGGGTGCCCGCGGTGCCCTCCGATGTGGCCCGCCATGTCTTGCTCTGAGATGGCGGGTCGGCAAGCCCAGATCGCGGGTTCCCGACCCGCCATCTCTGAGCATTAGTGTAAAGAACGGAGCCGCCGCTAGACGAAACAGTGCCGATGCTTCCTGTATAGCGCCGGCTCCTTCACAGGCCGAGTGATACCAAATGTACTCCGCCTGTGACAGGAAGCATGGGCTCTGCTCTCTACTGCAGCTGCATGCTTCTGTCACAATTATGCTCGGGGATGGTGGGTCGGGACACAGGAACCCGCAATCTGGGACAGCAGCCACCAGTATCAGTACCAACCTACAGTACCAACCAAGAGTACCAGTACCAACACCCGCCAGAAGTACCAGTCATCAGTATAAACCAGCAGTACCAGTACTAGCCACCAATATCAGTACCCGCCAGCAGTACCCACTGGCAGTACCAGCCAGCTGCAGGAATCCTGAGGAAGAAGTGAAGATTGAGGTCAGTTGAGTAGCAACTGACCGCTGTGCAGTGTGAAAGCAGCCTTAGGCCCCTTTCACATGATCGGTCCGATCGGGTCCGCCTGTCTGTTTTTCAGGTGGACTCAAACGGACTCTCCATTCACCTCTATAGAGCGGCAGATGTAAACAGACGCGTGTCCATTTATACCGCCTATCTGCAATCCGATCTCCTTAAAAAAAAACAGAACGGGATCTGTCCCCTTCTGTCTGGGCAGATCGGAGGGCCCTTAGGGTAGAGCGGGTTGCATCCGTGTCTGCTCTATATATGCAGATGGACACAGATCTGCCATCCCCCTTTACGCTCAATGTGGCCCGCAACCAGTAACCAAGTCGGTAAAGTGGCCCTCGCTCCTCAAAAGGTCGGGCCGAAAATTATTTTTAAACATGCGTACAAAAACTGCTCTGGCAACGAAATTGTTAAGTGCTGGTTCACACCACTCCAGATCCGTTTGACGAGTTTCTGCATGCGCATTATTAAAGCGGAGTTCCAGGCAAGAATTGAACACCTTCGAAACCGGAACCACACCACCCCTCGTTTTTGTATTTTTTTTGCATTTTCTTTAGGACTTCCATCCCACAGGGCTGAGGCGCTGAACATCATTTCTGTGTAAGGGAAACACTAAGGGAAACACTTCCTGTTTCCCTTAGTAAGGATGCCGGCGCAACCGGAAGCCAATGGACGGGTTGGCTTCGGGTGCCGACATTGCGGGCTCCCTGGACAGGTAGTTGTCCTTATATAAAAAGTTAGCAGCTACAGTATTTGTAGCTGCTGGCTTAATTTTTTTTTTCACTCAGGCTGGAACTCTGCTTTAACGCGTTCCAATGTGTTTTTTTATGAGTTTCCGAATGCATTCCAGATGTTTTCCTGATTTTTTTTTTTTTTTTTTTTACTGTACTGGGGTCCAGTGCGTTTTTGACATGTTCCAATGCATTCTGGTGCATTTTGATGCGATGCTTTCCAGTATACACTCCAGTGCAGGAAAAATGCAGCATGTTCTACTTTTTTTTTTTTACTGGAACGCACTGGTGTGAACTATACCATTGGAAACCATATAACCTACTTTCTATGCATTTTTGATGCAGAAAAGAAAAACGCACTGGACTGCATGTGGTGTGAACTGGCCCTGAATGAATGTAGTAAGGATAGGCAGAGTGGCTGCTCACCATGACCAGATTCCAGCTGTCTCTTCCTTCCAGAGGTTAGTAAACAGAAGCCCCATTACACACACACAAGCCAATCTATAGAACACAATGGTAAATATGCTTTCTATATTTAATTTCTTCAGGTGACTGCACTCCACTGAAATCAAAGAGAAATAAGATTTCCACATACATAGGAAATGTCATCTCTCAACCACAGAAGAATAAAACAATAGGATGGATGGCTGAAGGCGCATGCTGCTGAGCTCCATGCCATCCCGACGACAGCAGGCTTTATTAAAGTCACCGCACACCTGCGATCTCCATGGCAGCGGCGAGCTCTCACCCCGCTGAACTGCAACAAGGCACCATACAGCGCTATCTACTCCGAACGGCGCTGCTTGACCCACGGACCCCCAAGGACAAGATGGCGCCCGGCCGTAACACAGGGAAGATCAAGCCTTCTCCTCCAGCAACAGCTCACCCATGCAAGGACAGCACCGATTGACTCCAGGCTCCCAGAGAGGAGCCTCCTCTACACGGTCAGTAATGCCACATGCACAGGGGAATACCAGACAGACATACATCCCTTAACAGGGGAGCCCACTAGATCTGAAGCCACAGCTCTCCACTCTGCCATTAGGGCAGATTTTGAATCTTGGGCAATCAAAATGGAGGAGTCCCTGCATGTTGAACTAAACGTCCTGAAACAAAAGGTTACAACTTTAGAGGTGGCTGTGTCAGCTCTGGCTACCACCCAGTACGATCATGAGGCCCACATAGTGGCCCCTGAATCCTCATCTGCGACAAACCTCCGTCGCTTGTGCCATCAGCAGCTCCGCATAAAGGAAAGTGAAAACCGCAGCTGCAGAAACATCAGGCTGCAAGGCATACCTTAAGCAACATCTGGTGCAGATCTGAAGTCTACTGTCATATCCGTGCTCAAGTTTTGGGAAGAGAGACCTCATCATCAATTGAGCTCGATCATGAACACAGATTGGGGGGCCTGGGTAGTACCCGGGATGGCCGCCCTCGAGAAGTCCTTTGCTGGGTTCACTATTATACCCTAAAAGAGGAAATAATGCGGAAGGCTTGAAGCCTGGGCCCAGTGGACTACTACGGCGCATGTATGCTGTACATGCGCCGTGTGGTGCACCCTCTGCTTGACCTCATACGGCAAGCCAGGGCTTTCTCTACCTGGGGCCCTCCTTTCAGCCCTAAGGTCACTCGAGGCAACAGCAGATTCGTGTTGTCAGACCCAGACCAGCTGCTCGACTTCTTTCTCTTCCTCGAGCAAGAACCAGTTGATGTTCTGAACTGGCTGGATCCTCCAGATGACCGTTCAAGACAGATGGGACTTGGTCCCTTCCGACAACACCGTAGACGTCCTAGGTCTAGATCAGTATCCTCCGGTCCTGGAATACAATGACCTACCTCTCCAGAAGACTGACCCAGAATTACCTTGGAGAACAATGCCTTATCCCCATCCGCCACACCATTCACTTCATTGGGGGTCCTAACAGCTCTAACGCACTCCTGAAGTGAATAAACGTCAGGTTAACGCGCTCCTTTTACAGGAGACACATTTCCACTCTGACTCTACCCCTTCCTGCTCCAACAGATACTTTAACAGATGGATCCATAGTACCAACCTGACACAAAACTCTAAGGGAGTATCTATTGCTTTACATAAAGCGCTCCCTATCTAATTACTTGATCATCTGTCGGACCCCCAGGAAAGATACGTTTTTGTGAAACCCTCCTTGTGGGGGACTAAATTTATGGTTGCCAACATCTACCTACCCAATACTCAAATTCCATCAGCCTTGCAGTACTTGAAGATTTTGGCGGGTTTCACGGAGGGCAAGCTCATATTCGGAGGAGATTTTAATTGCTCCTCTGGATCCACTTTTGGATTCCTCGACCTCCCGTTCTTCTACATCAGTGGTTCTCAACTCCGGTCCTCAGGGCCCACTAACAGGCCAGGTTTGCAAGATAACTGAAATGCATCACAGGTGATATCATTTGCTGCTCAGTGACTGCAGTATTGTAGTCTGCATCTTCCCAAGGTAATAACTTAAAATCTGGCCTGTTGGTGGGTCCTGAGGACTGGAGTTGAGAACCACTGTTCTACATCTTTTCCTAAGCTGCGGGCTCTGAAACGTGCCATCTATAATATACATCTTATTGACGTCTGGAGGATACTGTACCCTAAATTGCAAAACTACACTCACTTCTCTCATGTTCATCATATAGTCGCCTTGATTTTTTCCTAATCAACCATAGCTGTCTAGATTGGTCCCTGGAATGTGAAATTGATTCTATGGTTTGGTCCGACCATTCTCCCATATATCTGACATTCTTGATCCCTTCCACTCCAGTGAATGAATGGACATGGCGGTTCAACGACTTACTACTCACGGATCCAGAGTGTGTCATGCAGATCTCAGAGACCAAATCTCATTTTTTTGTGGATCACGCTTCTGATGATGCTTCACCACCCATTAAATGGGAGGCATTAAAGGTGGTTTTATGGGGCAGCTTCATCCAAATAGGAGCTCATCTGAAGAAAAAAATTCTCGGCTGCGATAGATGCCGCAGTTCATAAGCTTAGGACACTGGAGACTACACACAAGCGCTCTCCAACAGTGGAAATGCTTACAGAGGTTTCTTCCACCCACACCCAGCCTAAGGAAATATACAAAGCGTCAGCCCGTACATTTGCGGATAAACTTGCCTTCCATCAATATCAATTTCAGGACAAATGTGGTAGATCGTTAGCCCGTTCCCTAAATACGAAACAACCTTCCACTTTTATATCCCACATACAGGACAAATCTGGGGAAAGTTTCCTCGCCTTCTAAACTAACCCAGATATTCAGGGATTTTTATCAATCCCTGTATAACATACCTGCTGCAAGACCTCTTGACTCTCCCTCCACCACGGAAGAAGCTAAGGCCTCTTATATTTCACAAACCGCATTACCTACTCTAGATGACAAAACGATTAAGAATCGTGAAACATCGATCTCAGAAGATGAAGTTGCTTGCGCCATCGCTGCTACCCCATCTAGCAAGTCAGGGCCCTGACGGCTTTACTCATGAACAATTTGCCCCCCTTCTTAACAAGTGTTTAATTCCCTCTCCGAAGGATCAGTGTTCCCTTCGCAAACACTTAAAGCTCATATCTCTCTCATCCCAAAGCCAGACAAAGACCCGACTATATGTGCAATCTATCGGCCTATATCGTTGATAGGAGTAAATTTGAAGGTGTTTGCTAATGTGTTGGCTAATAGAATGCAGCCATTGTTGCCTCGCCTAATACAATTGGATCAAGTTGGCTTCATGAGCGGAAGGGAGGCACGAGACAATACTCTAAAAACACTTCTCCTCACTGACTATGCCCGCACCCGCGATATCCCTTTGTGCCTCACAGTCGACACGGAGAAGGCCTACGACCGCGTCGACTGGCAATTCCTTCACTTGTCTCTGCAGCAGATAGGATTGGGCCACAATATGATCTCCAGAATAATGTCTCTCTATTCCTCTCCCTCCGCTAGAATTAGACTAAATGGATGACTATCCCCAATGTTTACTATCCATAATGGAACACAACAGAGATGCCCCTCGCCCCCCCTTTATGTTCTTGTCAGGGAACATCTGGCCATCGCCCTTAGGAACAACCCAGCCATTCAAGGTGTTAACATGGGTTCTGTTCATACTAAAATCGCCCTCTTTGCCTTGACTTGCTAATGTTCGTAACCCAACTGCAAGTATCCCTGCCCTCAATTTTACAGGAGTTCCCGAAATGTGGAGAAGGGAGTAACTTCAAAGTTAATCATAGTATGTCGGAAATCCTCAATATTTCACTTTCAAAAGGGGGCCCCTTCAACAACTTTCGTACTCCTTTCCCTTCAAGACGGGTTCCACCTCTATTCGTTATCTAGGAATTCACGTTCCAACAGATGCATCTCAGCTCTTTTCAAGTAACTTTACCCCCCTGCTTCTCAGAACACAAGTGGCTCTAACAACCTACGCATCCGAACGGCTCTCTTGGTTGGGTAGGGGTTCTTATACCCCTTTCAAACCATCCCTATCTATATTCCCACCTCGTTCTTTAAAGCGGGGGTCCCGCGAAAAAATTTTTTTTAGATGTCAGCAGCTGCAAATACTGCAGCTGCTGACTTTTAAAATAAGGTCACTCACCTGTCCCGGGGTCCAGCGATGTCGGCACCCGAGGCCGAACCGTCCCTCGATCCTCGGGTGCTGCCACCGGCATTCTCAGTGAGCGAATCAGGAAGTGAAGCGTTGCGGCTTCACTTCCCGATTCCCTACTGCGCATGCGCGAGTCGCGCTGCGCTTTCTTAATGGTCCCCGCTATCTCCTGGGACCTGTGTCTTTCCCAGGAGACAGCGGGGGAGTGCGGGAGGGGGCGTGACTCCCATGGGAGTCTATTCCCGGAAGTGGGTGCAGATACCTGTCTTAGACAGGTATCTGCACCCCCCTGCAAGGTGCCAACTGTGACACCGGAGGGGGGGAGGAATCCGATGAGCGGAAGTTCCACTTTTGGGTGGAACTCCGCTTTAACCACTTAAGCCCCGGACCATTTGGCTGGCCAAAGACCAGAGTACTTTTTGCGATTCGGCACTGCGTCGCTTTAACTGACAATTGCTTGGTCGTGCGACGTGGCTCCCAAACACAATTGACGTCCATCTTTTTTCCCACAAATAGAGCTTTCTTTTGGTGGTATTTGATCACCTCTGCAGTTTTTATTTTTTGTGCTATAAACAAAAACATAGCGACAATTTTGAAAAAAAAAAAAAAAAGCATTATTTTTTACTTTTTTGCTATAATATCCCCAAAATATATATAAAAAAAAACACTTTTTTCCTCAGTTTAGGCCGATGCGTATTCTTCTACATATCTTTGGTAAAAAAAATAAATAAATAAATAAAAAAATCGCAATAAGCGTTTATTGATTGGTTTGCGCAAAAGTTATAACGTTTACAAAATAGGGGATTATTTTATGGCATTTTTATTAATAATTTTTTTATTAGTAATGGCGGCAATCAGCGATTTTTATCGTGACAGATCGGACACTTTTGGCGCGATTTTGGTACCATTCACATTTATAGAGCGATCAGTGCAATTAAAAATGCATTGATTACTGTGTAAATGTGACTGGCAATGAAGGGGTTAACCACTAGGTGGCGCTGTATGGGTTAAGTGTGTCCTAGGGAGTGATTCTAACTGTGGGGGAGAGGGGCTGTGTGTGACAACACTGATCACCGCTCCCGAGTACAGGGAGCAGTGATCAGTGACAGTGTCACTAGGCAGAACGGGGAAATGCTTGTTTACATTAGCATTTCTCCGTTCTTCCTCTCCGTGAGACGATCGCTGGTATCCCTGCGGACATCGAGTCCGCGGGACCCGCGATCACGCTCACGGAGCTCCCGGTGGGCGAGGCGGTTGGGAAGCAATTAAGAAACTTTGTCAGATTTTCTCCAAAGTTATATGGGATGGTGGACCGTCCCAGGACAAGACATGATACTATGATTCTTCCGAAGGCCCTGGGAAGAGCTGGGGTCCCAGACGCTTCTGTATACTTCAAGGCAGCGGTACTCGTATCATAGATTGGTTTACATCAGAGGTACTATGCTTCACATTTAATGGGACTGCCCTTCAAAAGGAAATTCTGGCAAAGAGTCTTTGACTTATACTGCAGGCTGATGGCAACCTCAATTAAGCCCACACCAGAGGTAGCCCTCTTATCTATGATCCCAGGGTCCCTCAAATCGATTAAAAAAAGATATCCTGCGGCACTTCCTCGCCGCAGCTAGGACGGTGATTCCTCGTCATTAGAGATCAAGGGACATTCCTTCCCTGGGGGATTGGGCTATTGAAGTAGATCGGATAAGAGATCTGGAGCGTCTGTTGGCCCAGAAAACCGGTAAGGAGGAACAGTTCTCCATCACTTGGTCTTCATGGTCAGTATTTCGTTACTCCGAAGATGACCCAACCTCATCTACTATATTAAAAGGGGTTGTAAAGGTAAAAAATTTTTCACCTTAATGCATTCTATGCATTAAGGTGAAAAAACTACTAACAATACCGCCGTCCCCAGCCCCCCCGTTTTACTTACCTGACCCCTCGAAATTCGGCTGCTCGTTCCCGACCTCGATTCCGCTGCTCAGCCTGGCCGCTGATTGGCTACAGTGGATGGATTGGAAGCAGCGCAGCCATTGGCTCGCGCTGCTGTCAATCACATCCAATGACGCGGCGCGCTGGGGGGCAGGGCCGAGTGATACAGCGAGCTGCTATAGCCGCCGGCTGTATCACGGGAGTGCGCCCGCAATAACTAACCACCATGCGAGGGAGCTCGCATTGAGGTGGTTAGTTCTTGCGGGGAGGAGCTGAAACAGCCGCCGAGGGACCCCAGAAAAGCAGGTTCGGGGCCACTCTGTGCAGAACGAGCTGCACAGTAAAGGTAAGTATAACATGTTTGTTATTTTTAAAAAATAAAAAAAAATTACCTTTACAGCCCCTTTAAGTTGCGCTATGCACTCATGTGAGTGAATACTAGCAATAATAACAGTGCTAAATAAAAAAAAAAAAAAAGTAATTAAATATATATATATATATACTCCATACATAAATAAAAATTGATTAGATCATGTTTTAAATAGTCCACTGTTTTAAGGCGATTTTCATCCGTGAAATTAACACACGATACACCCAAGAGTCGTGGTTAAAAGCGATAAAGACCTCCACCTCTGCACACACTGCCGCGCTTACCAACTCCAAATGATCTCCTATTACAGGAGATCACACTCGCTGGTGGCTTAATACCCAGCCCGGGCTCTTTGAGAGATGGAACAGTGATCCCAGCGTCTTCACAGAATGTAATCTTTCAGGGGCACGTGTTGCCCATGGATCCCCAAAAATACATAAAAGCTTCCATACTGTCATCTACTATATAGCTATGCTGGAGTGACACCTCACCCTCCTTATTCTTTTCTTTTTGTGGTATTTTTCTCTAAATATTCTCCTTCCCTCCTTGAATCAAATATCCGAACTTCTGACTGCGGTCCCATGTGAAGTTTAGATCCATGAACTAGCTTTATATCTTAAGATAATGAGAGATCCCTACAGCATCCAAACACGTTCTGATTTGACTTTATATTTTAATTCTTCTCATAGCTGGAGCTAGACTGTATGTGGGAATTCGCCCATATATTCACTCTTTTATGTGACTATAATGTGTTTCATTACCACTCCCTCTGGAATACTAGATGCATATGTTTACTTCGCTGCACTGTGTAAACAACATTTCTATAATATACTGTAACATGATAATTACATTTGTTCTTCTCTCACCTTTTCACCTTTCAATAAAATAAGATTGAAAAGAATAAAGCAATAGGATGCAGAGTGCCACCATGCATTGTGTGACTACATTACAGGAGGCCACTACATACCTCTACCTGGGACCCCACTCATCCAATATATGGATTGTACACTGTATATGCTGTAGGAGGGCAAAGCGTGAGGTCAGGATCTGAGCCCCCCCCCCCCCATTCATGACATGGAGAGAAGTGACCTTTCTGCTGGGGGTGCAGCAATACCTGTGCCCCTATACATACAGTGCCACATATACACAGAGGTGTATGTACACAGTGCCACATATACACAGAGGTGTATGTACACAGTGCCATGTACACAGTGCCATATATACACAGAGGTGTATGTATACAGTGCCATATACACAGAGGTGTATGTATACAGTGCCATATACACAGAGGTGTATGTATACAGTACAATGTACACAGAAGTGTATGTATACAGTGCCATATACACAGAAGTGTATGTATACAGTGCCATATACACAGAAGTGTATGTATACAGTGCCATATACACAGAGGTGTATGTATACAGTACAATGTACACAGAGGTGTATGTATACAGTACAATGTACACAGAGGTGTATGTATACAGTACAATGTACACAGAAGTGTATGTATACAGTGCCATATACACAGAAGTGTATGTATACAGTGCCATATACACAGAGGTGTATGTATACAGTGCCATATACACAGAGGTGTATGTATACAGTACAATGTACACAGAGGTGTATGTATACAGTGCCATGTATGTATGCAGTACAATGTACACAGAGGTGAGAGGCCCTCTCCGCTCATTGTAAGCACTGAGGCCGTCCACACACTCTCTCTCTCTCTCTCACACAAGACTCAGGCCGCTGGCTCCCATTCTCCCCGCCCCAGCACAGTACAGCATGCGCACGGGCCTAGCGCGGCCTGCAGCCTCCTCCCCGCCTTTTCTGAAGCCCCCACACGCCTCCCGGCTTTCGAGGTCCCGCTGCGCTGCCCGGCCAGCGCTGTGCGGGGCGGAGCTGCTGGCAGAGCCCCGGAGCCCGAGCTCCGTGTTGCGGCTGCGCCAGCAGGGCTGAGATAGCTGGAGATTGCGCGGTAGGGCACTCACCTCAGAGCGGCTGCGCTACACCGAGCCTGCGCCGTGACACTCTAACTGGGACCTCTCTGAGCTGCAGTGGCTGCGGGAGCCCACGCTGCACACGACCGAGGCTGGAGGAGCTTGCGTCACCGCCGTCATGACGCCACCGGCCTCTTGGTGTGCGTGACGTCCGCTCCCGGCAGCCATATTAGGAAGGTCTAATGTTCTGTGATAGGAATGTGAGTGTCTAGGTGCCGGGGAGCTCTAACCATAATTATTAAACCCGGAGATATAAAATCTAAGGGTTTCTGCTATAAGCATTTCTCTGGCCTATTCTATCCTGATACGCAAAGCTCACAGAGCTGATTATTACAGGGGAGCCACATCCACCCCACCTTTTATCATCTAATCGGCCCTTCTTATTTGTTCTAAAGTTCTTGGAGGCGGGGCATCCGCCGTGACCATAGCAACCACTGCAACACTGTATCCTCAGCAACACGACATGCAGCGAGGAGAACGGCTCCAGCAGTGACAACACCGAGGGCTCTGTGTATGTATTCATCGTATGAGCGAGGGGAGCTCTGCACACTGCTGGGTGGTGATGATGATGATGATTGATAAATTATTATAATGATGATGAATAGTATCGAATAATAATGATGAGGATGATGATGAATAACAATGATGGATAATGATAATGATGATGATCTCAATTCTCTCTATTAAATCGGTATGAAGTATTATATCGCAGCTTACCAATGTGCTGGCTGTAGGAATCTTCATTTATTAGGACATTACCCTTAAGTTGTCACCACTCTGAAAGAGGAACAATAGAGACACCTTTGGCCAGCACCACTGTCAGTCTGGGGGGAGGGCTGAACTGGCGATCTTAAATCGCACTGCAATCGCAAAACGCATGTTCAGGTGCCATTCATTTTCAATAGCACCTAAATGTGTTGCAGTTTTGTTGCGATTATCATGCGGCAGACCGCAACACGCAAAGCTTGTCGCCCAGAAAGGAGCAGGAACTTCTTTTGGGCAAAAAGCTCCACGCACTGCAGTTTGCTGCAATTGCCACGGGATAATCGCAGAAAAAACACATCACATTTAGGTGTCATTGAAAATGGATGGCACCCGAACATTGCGATTGGAGTGCGGTTTGAGATCGCGGACATAATCACGTGATTTTGCCTGAGATCCCAAAACACCAAATGGAGCCTTATAGGCAGTTACAGCAGCAGTTTATATTCTTCTTTTTGGGATGAAGGTTTTCATAGATTAAAACTTCTGTAAAAATGTATTTACTTTTATTATTTTAAATAACAAACATGTCATACTTACCTGTTCTGTGCACAGAGTGGCCCAATCCTCCCATGCGATCTGATTCCAGTGCCCAAAAAAAAGGGGCCAGCACCTTTTTTGTGTGGATGAAGTGTGATTTGAGCCATACAAAGTGATGGGCTCAAATTGCACCTCATAGAAACACATTGCGGTGCGTTTCCTGTGCAAATTACATGTGATGTAATGCATTGCATCAGTGTAAGCCGAGCCAGTTTCTTTGCTTTTGTTCATACAGATAATGATACAATTACCTCCACTACTCCTTTCTCCTTTAGTGCAAACAGAAAAACACTGTACTGGGAACCCCTACAACAGGGGTAGGCAACCTTTTGAGCACAGTGTGCCGAAAAATGTTTTCAAAGAAATTGAGCGTGGCGATTTTATAACAAAAAAATGTAAACTTCACACTCTCAATCACGAAAAAGTTTTTTTTTAAATAAAGTAAATGCTGTAAACTACTTTAGTAGTGAGAAATTAACATCCTGCACTCTCACGCCTCAGATCAGCCCCAATTCCTGCAACTCCACACCTCAGATCACTGTCCCCCTGCAAATATGTTTCACCACTGTAACCCCTTGCACATTTGCCCCACCACTGTACCCCTCTGCGCATCTGTCCCACCATTGTAACCCCCTGCTCATCTGCCCCACCAATTTACCACCCTGCTCTTCTGTCCAACCACTGTAACCCCCTGCTCATCTGCCCCACCAATTTACCACCCTGCTCTTCTGTCCAACCACTGTAACCCCCTGCTCATCTGCCCCACCAATGTTCCCCCTTTCACAGCTGCCCCACCACTGTACGTCCATGCACATCACGTTCCACCACTGAACCATCTTCTCATCTGTCCTAACACTGAACTTATCTGCTCATCTGCCCCACCACTGTAACCCCCTTTATCATCTGCCCCATGAATGTACCTCCTGTCCCACCTCTGTTCCCCTTGCTCTTCTGCCCCACCACTGTAAGCCACTGCTCATGTGTTCCACCGATGTACCTCCTTTCTCCACTGCACACCAATGCACATCTGTCCCACCTCTGTACCCCATGCACTTCTGCCCCACCGTTGTAACCCCCTGCTCATCTGTCCCACCAATGTACCTCCTTTCTCCTCTGCCCCAACACTGAACCCCCCCCCCCCCGCCCATCTGTCCCACCACTGTAACCACCTGCTCATCTGCCCCATCACTGTACCCCCTGCTTTCTGTCCCACCGCTGAACCCCCTTCTCATCCCTCCCACCACTGTACCTCCTGAACATCTGCTCCACCGCTGTATCCCCATGCTCTTCTGTCTCACTACTGAATCACCTTCTCATCTGTCCTAACACTGAACCCATCTGCTCATCTGCCCCACCACTGTAACCCGCTTTTTCATCTGCCCCACCACTGTAACCCGCTTTTTCATCTGCCCCACCACTGTAACCCGCTTTTTCATCTGCCCCACCACTGTAACCCACTTTCTTATCTGCCCACCAATGTACCCCCTGCACATCTGTCCCACCTCTGTTCCCCCTGCTCTCCTGCTCCACCACTGTAACTCCCTGATCATCTGCCCCACCAATACACCATATTTCACATCTGCCCCACTACTTTACCCCCCTGCTCATATGGCCCATCACTGTACCCCCCTGCATATCTGTCCCACTGCTGAACCCCCTTCTCATCTCTTCCACCACTGTACCCTCCTGCTCATCTGTTCCACCTCTGAACCACTCCTGCTCATCTGCTCCACCGCTGTACCCTCTTCTCATCCATGATATGCGTGATATGCTGTCCTGGCACACTTATCCTGCTGATTCAACTCTTGCATCCAGCACGCGTGCTTGTATGTGATGTATGTGATATCACATACAAGCATACAGAATGCATGCGCAATGATGAGCTCAGGTCAGGGACATTTTCTGAAAGCAGTGGGCCTGTGTGAAGGATCATAAGTTTGGGCCCCGCAACTGAGAAAAAGTGGTTGGGTACGATTTTCATTGCGCTGAATACTGGCTGCACTTTAAAGGGACACAGAGTGCAGGAGTTCAGTAGTAAGTAACGCAAAGGTTCAGGAATAATTTCAACAAAGCTCCCAGAAGCTCAACCGTAATTCCACAAACTATCACCTGATTGTGGTTTTCTCAATCACAGTGAAATCCCTTCTTTCTGATATTGGTAGTGGCAACCAAGCAAGTCATCTTCCTCCAGATGGTGAGCGGGGCTAGCAGGACTGTGATTGGCTTTAGCAGGGGCCAAGACAGTCCTCCTCCTTCTGGAAACAGGGACCGCCTACCTTAGCAGAACTGCACCCAATCTCTTCCCAAACACAAAAGCTGACGATCGCAGCTACAGCAAAGTTAGAGAACCAAACAATGTTCCCCATCTTTTACAATGTGTGGGGGCACAGAGCCTCCCCCTCAGTGCAGGTGCGGCGTGGGGAATTCTGAAATTGGAATGCATTAGTGTCTCACTGACACTTCCCTGCTCTGCTCTGCTGATGGAGAGGGAGTCGAGTGCCGGTGTCTTGCCGAGAAAGTTCCCCCGGCAGATAAGGACCCCCCTGTAGTGCGCAGGCGCAGCGCTTGCGCAGTAGGAACAACAAGGGAGCCGCCCAAAAGAGCCGAAGAAGAACAGCTGATCGTCAGCTCTATACGGCGCCTGCGCACTACAATCTAACCTAAGTCCACGTTAAAGCCCCACCATCCGAGTGGACATAGAGTTAGAATATTAAAATGCAGAGCGAGCGAGCCCGTGCCCGAAGCGTGGCGAGCGTAGCGAGCCCGCGAGGGGCCTGTTACAAAGTGTTTTTTTTTTACTATAGTCTTGGCACGCAGGCACCGTGTACAGCTGACTCAGTGTTCAGCTTCGGCTCTTTTTGACGGCTCCCTTGTTGTTCCTACTGCGCAAGCGCTGCGCCTGCGCACTACAGGAGGGTCATTATCCGCCGAGGGGAACTTTCTCGGCAGAACACCGGCAAAAGAGGCTTCACGTGCTGCGGGTTGCTTACCCCTGCCCTACAATATAAAAAGAAGAGAGATAGTAACAAAAAAGGGTTTGCTGTTCCCAGTACAGTGACAGTAACAATATCTTTATTTCTATGTATCTAAAATATAATTATCCACAATATTCATAGAAAAGATGTAGGCTCCTGGACACTTCAAATAAGCAAGATACATAAGAGTGTTATATGTACCCCAATCACACTTGCAGCGTAAACCATTCTAATATTGCCGATTAGGAGATGGAGGTGGTAGACCCACCCACACATGTAAAATATATATATATATATATTGAAGATTAATCTTATAATGGACACACCACATAAGTGCACATTGCTCTGTGTTGTATGCATACAGCTATATATTTATAATAATTTATATTACATTGAAGCGTGAAGGGCTCTATGCTGGTATAAACTATCAAACAGACTAAGCAGTTCATTCCAGAGGGATCCCTTGATGCACATATTGTAATATTCACAAATACTGTATTCCAGTGTTGGGTGGCAACAATATATTATTTCCACAACTCAGAACCTATCTAGACATAAAGGGCTCATGCAGAATGCAGCTAAAAAAAACAAACAAGCTTTTATTTCAGCTTGAAGAAGCTTGTGCTTTTTTGTGCTCTTTTGCACGTTTTTGTTGAGCTTTTTTGAGCATAATGCCCCATACACACGGTCGGACTTTGTTCGGACATTCCGACAACAAAATCCTAGGATTTTTTATGACGGATGTTGGCTCAAACTTGTCTTGCATACACACGGTCACACAAAGTTGTCGGAAAAACCGATCATTCTGAACGTGGTGACGTAAAACATGTACGTCGGGACTATAAACGGGGCAGTGGCCAATAGCTTTCATCTCTTTATTTATTCTGAGCATGCGAGGGCACTTTGTCCGTTGGATTTGTGTACACACGATCGGAATTTCCGACAACGGATTTTGTTGTCGGAAAATTTTATATCCTGCTCTCAAACTTTGTGTGTCGGAAAATCCGATGGAAAATGTGTGATGGAGCCTACACACGGTCGGAATTTCCGACAACAAGGCCCTATCACACATTTTCTGTCGGAAAATCCGACCGTATGTACGGGGCATAAGTGTTTTTTTTACACAAACCCTCCCCTCAGCTCATTTTTCCTATTTTTTTTTGTGTGTTTTCAAGTATTTCACACGTTTTTGGGCACTTAGGCGTCTTTTCTACTCGCAAGCTCCTCTCAAAAAACGCGAGTTTGGTGGTGGTGGTGGGGGGATCTGCCTGTAAGAGCATATGCCTGTAAACTCCTGAAAAAGTCATAGTGTGCATGGGAACATTGGCCAACATGGAGAGGAGTTTCCAGGCAGAAAAAAATGAGAGCTCAGAAAAGCTCAAAAGCCTGTAGGAACCTCTTCTTTGAGCTACAATGTGCATAAGCCCAAATGCAGCTTTATCATAATATGCAAACATCACATAAGAGCACATTGCAAGTAGTGCTTCAGCATATGCACACACAACAGTTTATATTGTAATCACTTGTACCAGCTTGGAACATCTCCCCAAAGAAAATCATTTTCAGTATCTATTATACCAACTGCTCAGTTGTTATCTCAGACAGATACTTGATGTGTATGTAATATCTACAATACAGTGAGTATTCACTATGGAGTCCCACAGCTCAGCGAAGCTGGCCCCCCTACAATCAGCACAAATAAAAACTCAAGTGTGTTTCTTTAGTGCTACGTTTGTGCTGTTTTGTGCCGTAAAAATTTACATTTGTGCTGCTTTTATTTTTAAGATATTAGCAATTGTTTTTTCCAGACTATGACATCACCTAGCCCCCCTACAATGCCCAAATGACGCAAAACTGGTCTCGTTGGTTAGTGCTACGTTTGTGCTGTTTTGTGCTGCTAAAAATTCCGTTCTATCTTTTATCGTTTTTGCGTTATTAATGATTTATTAAAGGTCACCAAAGGTCAGTCAGCCCCCCTACAATGCCCAAATGACGCAAAACTGGTCTCGTTGGTTAGTGCTACGTTTGTGCTGTTTTGTGCCGCTAACATTTCCGTTCTATCTTTTATCGCTTTTGCGTTATTAATGATTTATTAAAGGTCACCAAAGGTCAGTCAGCCCCCCTACAATGCCCAAATGACACGAAACTGGTCTCGTTGGTTAGTGCTACGTTTGTGCTGGTTTGTGCTGCTAAAATTTTTATTTGTGCTGTTATGGTTTTTAAGTTATAACAGTTTATTTTTTTTTTTCAAACCCCACTCACTTTGCCCACCCTACAATCAGCAAAAATAAAAATTCAAGTGTGTTTCTTTAGTGCTACATTTGTGCTGTTTTGTGCTGCTAAAATTTCCGTTCTACCTTTTATCGTTTTTGCGTTATTAATGATTTATTAAAGGTCACCGAAGGTCATTTAGCCCCCCTACAACACCCAAATGACACAAAACTGGTCTCATTGGTTAGTGCTACGTTTGTGCTGGTTTGTGCTGCAAAATGTTTTATTTGTGCTGTTATGGTTTTTAAGTTATAACAGTTTTTTTTTTTTTTTCAAACCCCACTCACTTTGCCCACCCTACAATCAGCAAAAATAAAAATGCAAGTGTGTTTCTTTAGTGCTACATTTGTGCTGTTTTGTGCTGCTAAAATTTCCGTTCTACCTTTTATCGTTTTTGCGTTATTAATGATTTATTAAAGGTCACCGAAGGTCATTTAGCCCCCCTACAACACCCAAATGACACGAAACTGGTCTCATTGGTTAGTGCTACATTTGTGCTGCTAAAATTTCGGTTCTATCTTTTATCGTTTTCACGTTATTAATGATTTATTAAAGGTCACCAAAAGTCAGTCAGCCCCCCTACAACACCCAAATGACATGAAACTGGTCTCATTGGTTAGTGCTACATTTGTGCTGTTTTGTGCTGCTAAAATTTTTATTTGTGCTGTTATGGTTTTTAAGTTATAACAGATTTTTTTTTTCAAACCCCACTCACTTTACCCCCCCTACAATCAGCACAAATAAAAACTCAAGTGTGTTTCTTTAGTGCTACATTTGTACTGTTTTGTGCTGTTTAAATTTATGTTCTATCTTTTAGCTTTTTTGCGTTATTAATGATTTTTTTAAAGGTCACCAAAGGTCACTCAGCCCCCCTACTACACCCAAATAACACAAAACTGGTCTCGTTGGTTAGTGCCTCATTTGTGCTGGTTTGTGCTGCTAACATTTTTATTTGTGCTGTTATGGTTTTTTAGTTATAAGAGCTTGTTTTTATATTTGTGCTTTTTTGTGTCATAATAATAAAAATTTGTGCTGCTTTTTGTTTAAGATAATAGAAATTTGTTTTTTCCAGATGAGGACATCACCCCGCTCTCCTGTCACATACCTGGTTAGTGAGCTCCTGGTTAGAAAGCAGCCATAGGAGCACAGTGAGGTATGAGTGCCTGTGATCAGTCCAGTAGACTGCGTGGTGGCAGCAGTCAGCAGGTGGATGTGGCGGCAGAACCAGCTGGTGGCAGATGAGCTGGCACTGAGCTTGGCTGGTGGCAGACTGTGGGTAAGCAGCTGGAAGCAGGAGACAGATGAGACCTTGCTGGTCTGAAGAGCTGTAGCAGGCTGGATGAGCAGGATGCAGGGTCAGATGAGCCGGGTCCATAATGGTCAGGCAGATCAGGCATAGATGGCACACAACAGGATAGTCAGGTCACAAGCCAAGTCAGCAACAGGAGGTAGGTCAGGCAAGAAGAGAAGGCAGAAGCAGAATCCAGAGACAAGCCAAGGTCAGGGCAGGTAGCAGTCAAACGGAGGTCAGGAGCAAGCTGGGTTAGGAATAGAGGTCAAACACAGGAATCAGGAATGAACACACAGAAGCAGCACACCAAATTGCAGCCTGTTTAAATAGTCTGTCTGGTGCCAGCATTGGTGACAGGCTCACGCTCATCTGCCCAGCCAGTTGTCAGTCTGCGCATGCACATATGTATGTACAGGGAAACATCATTTGTGCTATGCAAAAGCCTTCCCTGACACCCCCTACAACAGCCAAACAAAATGAAAACGGCTGGTTGGTTAGTGCCACGTTTGTGTTGGTTTGTGCCTATTTACTTTCCATTCTATCTCCTTTTGTTTTTCAGTTATTGTTTGAACCCCCAAATTATTCAGTTATTTAATAGAGGTCACCAAAGGTTACCCAGCCCCCCTACAAGAGACAAAAGGCATGAAACTGGGCTGGTTGGTGCCTCCTTTGTGCTGTTTAAATATCAGTTCTACCGCTTTTCGTTTTTCAGTTATTTACTATTTATTAAAGGTCACCAAAGGTCACTCAGCCCCTCCTACACATGAAACTGGGTTGGTTGGTTAGAGCTGCGTTTGTGCTGTTAAAATTATTATGTGTGCTGCTTTGATTTCTTAATTGTAAAAGTTTGTTTTTATTTGATCAAACCCCACCCACTTGGCATCCCATGTTATTAGATACTATAAGGCCTCATGCACACGAGACGCTGTTAAACGCGTTAAATAGTAAATAACTGAAAAACAAAAAGTGGTAGAACTGATATTTAAACAGCACAAACCAGCACAAAGGAGGCACCAACCAGCCCAGTTTCATGCCCTTTGTCTCTTGTAGGGGGGCTGGGTAACCTTTGGTGACCTTTAATAAATCAACAATAACTGAAAAACAAAAGGAGATAGAATGGAAAGTAAATAGGCACAAACCAACACAAACGTGGCACTAACCAACCAGCCCGTTTTCATTTTGTTTGGCTGTTGTAGGGGGTGTCAGGGAAGGCTTTCGCATAGCACAAATGATGTCTCCCTGTACATACATATGCGCATGCGCAGACTGACAACTGGCTGGGCAGATGAGCGTGAGCCTGTCACCAATGCTGGCACCAGACAGACTATTTAAACAGGCTGCAATTTGGTGTGCTACTTCTGTGTGTTCATTCCTGATTCCTGTGTTTGACCTCTGATCCTAACCCAGCTTGCTCCTGACCTCCGTTTGACTGCTACCTGCCCTGACCTTGGCTTGTCTCTGGATTCTGCTTCTGCCTTCTCTTCTTGCCTGATCTACCTCCTGTTGCTGACTTGGCTTGTGACCCGACTATCCTGTTGTGTGCCATCTATGCCTGATCTGCCTGACCATTATGGATCCGGCTCATCTGACCCTGCATCCTGCTCATCCAGCCTGCTACAGCTCTTCAGCCCAGCAAGGTCTCATCTGTCTCCTGCTTCCAGCTGCTTACCCACAGTCTGCCACCAGCCAAGCTCAGTGCCAGCTCATCTGCCACCAGCTGGTTCTGCCGCCACATCCACCTGCTGACTGCTGCCACCACACAGTCTACTGGACTGATCACAGGCACTCATACCTCACTGTGCTCCCCTGGCTGCTTTCTAACCAGGAGCTCACTAACCAGGTGCGTGACAGGAGGGCGGGGTAATGTCATCATCTGGAAAAAACAAATTGCTATTATCTTAAAAATAAAAGCAGCACAAATTTTTATTATTATAACACGAAAAAGCACAAATATAAAAACAAGCTGTTATAACTAAAAAACCATAACAGCACAAATAAAAATTTTAGCAGCACAAACCAGCACAAATGAGGCACTAACCAACAAGACCAGTTTTGTGTCATTTGGGTGTTGTAGGGGGGCTGACTGACTTTTGGTGACCTTTAATAAATCATTAATAATGCGAAAACGATAAGAGATAGAACGGAAATTTTAGCAGCACAAAAGAGCACAAACGTAGCACTAACCAACGAGACCAGTTTTGTGTCATTTGGGTGTTGTAGGGGGGCTGAGTGACCTTCGGTGACCTTTAATAAATCATTAATAATGCAAAAATGATAAAAGGTAGAACAGAAATTTTAGCAGCACAAATGTAGCACTAAAGAAACACACTTGACTTTTTATTTGTGCTGATTGTAGGGTGGGCAAAGTGAGTGGGGTTTGAAAAAAAAAATAAACTGTTATAACTTAAAAACCATAACAGCACAAATAAAAATTTTAGCAGCACAAACCAGCACAAACGTAGCACTAACCAACGAGACCAGTTTCGTGTCATTTGGGCATTGTAGGGGGGCTGACTGACCTTTGGTGACCTTTAATAAATCATTAATAACGCAAAAACGATAAAAGATAGAACGGAAATTTTAGCAGCACAAAACAGCACAAACGTAGCACTAACCAACGAGACCAGTTTTGCGTCATTTGGGCATTGTAGGGGGGCTGACTGACCTTTGGTGACCTTTAATAAATCATTAATAACGCAAAAACGATAAAAGATAGAACGGAATTTTTAGCAGCACAAAACAGCACAAACGTAGCACTAACCAACGAGACCAGTTTTGCGTCATTTGGGCATTGTAGGGGGGCTGACTGACCTTTGGTGACCTTTAATAAATCATTAATAACGCAAAAACGATAAAAGATAGAACGGAATTTTTAGCAGCACAAAACAGCACAAACGTAGCACTAACCAACGAGACCAGTTTTGTGTCATTTGGGCGTTGTAGGGGGGCTAGGTGATGTCATAGTCTGAAAAAAACAATTGCTAATATCTTAAAAATAAAAGCAGCACAAATGTAAATTTTTACGGCACAAAACAGCACAAACGTAGCACTAAAGAAACACACTTGAGTTTTTATTTGTGCTGATTGTAGGGGGCCAGCTTCGCTGAGCTGAGTCCCACACTGGATACAACAACATACAATGTTTGTCAAGAGAAGCCAACCTGCTTCAATGCAGTATGACAGATGGAGTGAGTCTGCCTAGGAGACGCCAGAAAAGGAAAAAGCAACAAATGTACCATGTAAATTTGCTAGAATTCTGGAAAGATAAGAAACCATTTGTTGCAAAAGTTATTCTCTATACTCCACAGGCTGATACTTTGTTGAATATCGGAAAACAAGAAACTAAAAAGACTTGCTGCTCTGAAATAGAGATTTTTTTTTTTTAATTCTTTGGGCCAGACCACAGTTATTAAGCATGGCCTGGGGAACAAGTAAATCTAAAACCTTACAGGATGGCAGAAGCTAAAAGAGAAGTGATAACCAAAGAAATTACAAGAATGTTGGATTTGGGGGTTATTGAGGAATCCAATAGTGACAGGTCAAGCTCCAGTGTCCTTGTGCCGGACAGAATTTCACCTAGCCTAGTACACACACACTAGTCGTTTTTTTTTTGATCGTTCAACCCAGCAGGGCTGAACAAAAGAAAAAACCTGACAGCTCCGGAGAAGCCGCCGTACTAACCATGCAATGTGAGTACAACGATCTCCCCTGCTGTGCTATTGTGTTCTGACAGGGGGGCAGCCTCCAGCCAGAACACTCCGGTCATTACTCCATGCCATTGGCTGATAGCACTGATCGGGAGCAGATCAGAAGATTTTCTTTGGTCTAGTTGGGTTATACCACTGGCTATGGGATCATCAAACCCCAAGTTAATAATTCAAACACCATCCAGGGGTGGCCACATCTTGCCAATAAGAAGCAGATTTGGGCCTTTTTATGTATTGCGGTGCAATATAGAATATTTGCAGACTTTGCAATGATTAAGTGCAGAGCAGACAGTGTTACATTCTACAGATTATTATGTATTGTCTAGACCAGGGATATGCAATTAGTGGACCTCCAGCTGTTGCAAAACTACAAGTCCCATCATGCCTCTGCCTCTGGGTGTCATGCTTGTGGCTGTCAGAGTCTTGCTATGCCTTATGGGACTTGTAGTTCTGCAACAGCTGGAGGTCCGCTATTTGCATGGGTAGGCAACCTCGGCCCTCCAGCTGTGGTGAAACTACAAGTCCCATGAGACCATGCAAGACCCTTACAATCACAGGCATGACTCCTAGAAGCAGAGGCATGATGGGATTTGTAGTTTTATCACAGCTGGAGTGCTGAGGTTGCCTACCCCTGGTCTAGACTTATGCCTCAGATGTTGGTTTGGGGTGATATTGTCCAGAATGGAAAACATTATTCCGAAATGATGTAGTCATTGGAAAGAATGCTAATCCTTCAAAGGGTGTTGAATTCTATCTGCTAGGAAGATAGTTTAACCGCTTCAATACAAGGCACTTACCCCCTTCCTGCCTAGGCCAATTTTCAGCATTCAGCACCGTCACATTTTCAATGACAATTGCGCAGTCATGCAACACTGTACCCAAGACAGATAGAGCTTTTTTTTGGTGGTATTCAATCGCTACTGAGTTTTTCATATCGTACTAATTGCGAAATATTCTAAAATAAGTCATTTTTCTCCTTCACTGATGTGCGCTGATGAGGCTGCACTGATGGGCGCTGATGAGACGGCACTGATGAGATAGCAATGATAAGGAGGCACCAATATGCAACACTGATAGGGGGCACTGTTGGGCACTGATAGGCAGCACTGATTGGCATCCCTGATGGGCACTGTTGGGGCTGCACTGATAATCTGTACAGGTATCTCCTGTGAGGAAATGCCGCTGATCAGCTCTCCTCACCTCACATGCTGTCAGTGTGAGGAGAGGAAAGTCATTAACCAGCATTTCCTTGTTTACATGTGATCAGCTGTGATTGGACACAGCTGATCACATGGCTAAAGAGCCACGTCATCAGCTCTTTACCGAGATCGGGGATGCGCCGTTTCCTGGGGACACAGCCCACCGACGATCGCCGCCATCATAGGAAGTCGTCCCAGAACAATAGAACCATCTTGCAATCGTCATTTCCCTATACGGCGGGCGGGAGATGTAACCACTTCAGCCCCGGAAGGTTTTACCCACTTCCTGACCAGACCATTTTTTACGATACGGCACTGCGTTGCTTTAACTGACAATTGCATGGTCGTGCGATGCTGTACCCAAAAAAATTGATCTTTTTTTTCCACAAATAGAGCTTTCTTTGGTGGTATTTGATCACCTCTGCAGTTTTTATTTTTTGTGCTATAAACAAAAAAAGAGTGGCAATTTTGAAAAAAAAAATATTTTTTACTTTTTGCTATAATACATATCCAAAAAAATATATAAAAAAACCAAATGTATTCTTCAGTTTAGGCCAATATGTATTTTTCTACATATTTTTGGTAAAAATAATCACAATAAGCGTATATTAATTGGTTTGCGCAAAAGTTATAGCGTCTACAAAATAGGGGATAGATTTATGGACTTTTTTTTATTTATGTTTTTACTAGTAATGGCACTGATCTGCAGGATTTTTACCAGGACTGCGACATTGTGGCGGACAAATCTGACCCTATGTGACATTTTTTGGGGACCAGGGACATCATTACATTGATCAGTGCTATAAAAATGCACTGATGAATGTATAAATGACACTGGCAGGGAAGGGGTTAACACTAGGGGGCGATCAAGGGGTTAACTGTGTTCCCTGGGTGTGTTCTAACTGTAGGGGGGATGGGCTACCAGGGACATGACAGAGATCACTGTTCCACATCACTGGGAACAACAGATCTCTGAGATGTCTCCTGTCAGAACGGGAATCGCCTTGTTTACATAGGCAGATCCCCGTTCTGCCCCTGTGTACCACGATCGCGGGTCGCCGGCAGCTGGTCGGCAAGTGGTTAAAGTAGTTGTAAAACCCATCAATTAAATTTGAACTAAGCACATATATCTGTAGTGTTTACTTACTGACACATGAGACAACATTAGCTAAAAATTTGTGTTGGGAGGGAGCTTAGAGGGAGATAAGCACACAGCCTGTCTCAAAATACAGCTCTGCACATTCCTCTGCCTATGTGGAGTGGGGGGTGTCCCTTTCCTCCAATCAGGTCTCACATAGTGCAAATACAGTCTCTCCACCCACCCCTATGTACTGCTGAATAATAAAGATAGATTTTTAACATGATCTGCACTTTTTAAAGGGTGTAGAAAGGGGAAGACAGCAGATATACAAGTAAAACTTATGTAGGGAGATTTGTTTCATCTCTGTGTATCATCTGAGGTTGTTCACTTCACTGGGTATAGGAGAGGGTTTACATCCACTTTAAGTTGGTGACAGATCATGCCTCTTTGAAGTGGATAGCCCAGAAAAAAGAAACAAATAAATGGATGAAATGCTGGTTCCTTACACTACAGGATTTTAGCTTCACAGTTAAAAAAAAAAAAGAGAAAAGGGGTTGCGCCTGAAAGTCATTAATCGAACGTGCGAACCGGCGCACATTGAAGCGCAAATAGCGTAAATAAATACCCACATATGTAAACTGCAACTGTCGGTAGGGTAACTGCGGTTTTCTCATTGATAATAGCGCACGCCCAATACAATTGGTTAATTTCATCTCATTGTATGTGTCTTGTTAGGCAATTAGTAGGTGTTCTCAGTTAATTAACCCTTTTGATGCTAATCTCATTCCTATCACTTCTAATATATCTTTGAAATGTGTTTTTTTCTTTTTTTACCCAAATCTTTCAATACATTACAAAGAACAGAGAAGTGTTTCTAAACCCAATAAATACATTCTTTCAGATCTTGATCTTTAACCACTTCAATACAGGGCATTTTCACCCCCTTACTTCCTAGACCAATTTTTAGTTTTCAGCGTTGTCGCATTTTAAACGACAATTGCGCGGTCGTGCGACGTTGTACCCAAACAAAATTGACGTCCTTTTTTCCTCACAAATAGAGCTTTCTTTTGGTGGTATTTGATTACCTCTGCGGTTTTTATTTTTTGCGCTATAAACAAAAGAAGAGCGACAATTTTGAAAAAAACACAATATTTTTTACTTTTTGCTATAATAAATATCGCAATTTTTTTTTTAAAAAACACATTTTTTTCCTCAGTTTAGGCCGATACGTATTCTTCTACATATTTTTGTTAAAAAAAAAAATCACAATAAGCGTATATTGAATGGTTTGCGCAAAAGTTATAGCGTCTACAAAATACGGGATAGATTTATGGCATTTTAAAAAAAAATGTATTTATTTATTTTTTTTACTAGTAGTAGCGGCGATCTGCGATTTTTTTTCGTGACTGCGACATTATGGCGGACACATCGGACACTTTTGACACATTTTTGGGACCATTCACATTTATACAGCGATCAAAGCTATAAAATTGCATTGATTACTGTATAAATGTGACAGGCAGGAAAGGGGTTAACCACTAGGGGGACACGAGGGGTTAAATGTGTTTCCTAGGGGAGTGATTCTAACTGTAGGGGGTGGGGACTCACAAGGGGAGGAGACCGATCGGTGTTCCTCTGTACTGGGAACACAGATTGGTCTCCTCTCACCTGACAGGACGTGGATCTGTGTGTTTACACACACAGATCCACAGTCCTGTGCGATTAACGGGCAATCGCGGGTGCCCAGCAGCAATAGCGGCCGCCAGGCACACGCACCGGGTCCCAAGCAATGCCGCGTGCGCGCGCCCCCTAGACGGCCGGGAAGCCCAGGACGTCATATGACGGCCACCCAGGATGGGAGATCCCATCTCAGGCCGTCATTTGACTATGAGCGGGTAGCGAAGTGGTTAAAGGTGATCATACACTGCAATCAGTTAGATCTTAAATAAATTTGATTTAGTGCAAGAGCCTGTTTGATTTCCTATAATTTTAATTAATTGTTCAAGTGCGTCTTCCTATTACCTATTTTGCCTAAATATTGAGTTGTACAGAGATTGGCCAATCAGATTGCATAGTGCATTATTTTTTCTTGGGGATAGAGTGCAGAGAGTTTAGAAGACTTGTCAGTTTTTGGGGATGTCTGCATCTCTGATAGGGTGAAGACACCTCCCAAATTTTGCCAGTTTCTCCTTCAAATGTATTCACTTCCTGTCACATAGCCAAACAGGAAGTGAGGGTAAAACCCTACCAATGTCTTTCTTTGGGGATTCACAGGTCAATCTAAATAGTTTCCCCATTAGGTAAATTGCACTCTAGCATCTTGCTCTGTACACCCCAAATTATTAGGTATCTTGGACTTTGGGGTTTATTTACTAAAGGCAAATCCACTTTGCACTACAAGTGCACTTGGAAGTGCAATTGCTGGAGATCTAAAGGGGGACACGCAAGGAAAAAAAAAAACAAATAATAATTTGGGGTGTACACAACAAAGTGCTAGAGTGCAATTTGCCTAATTGGGACACTAGTTAGATTGACCTGTGTGTCCCCAAGGAAAGACATTGATAGGGTTTTACTCTCACTTCCTGTTTAGCTATGTGACAGGAAGCGAAGCCAATTTTCAGAAAAGGGACACAAAGCCTGTAAAGACACCCCGAGTATGAAAGGGGTTAAAGTCGTTTAGGACATTTCATACCCAAACACAAAGGCAGCTACCGAACACTCCAATCAGCCGAACAAGGAAGCCATACAAATAATCCACCCCAAAAACGAGACACAGCTCTGTCTTCAGGTTCCAAGCAGGAATTAATCTTTATTCCAAAAAACACATGTTATACAGATCCCACTTCAAAACATTCCCCCCCCACCCTTGGAAAACAGGGCGGGTTAAACTGTCCAATAACAATGGACACACAGGTCAGGTGTGCTTAACTTCTCATCAGTAAATCTCATCAGTAAACAGTCTTATCAGGGGGAATCCCCCCTCCCTCTTTCCTCACAGCAATACACATCCTGTGATCCAAGGCAGACAAACACAATAGAACATTGGAATACAGCCCCATCCCAGTAGCACAGCAAACAGTACACATTCTATATACACATATATACAGCATTGAGTCTCTGACTAGCACAGATCATAGTGGGGTTCTCATTCACCCTGTACCCCATTAGTGACTCCCGTCACAAAGCCCAACCTAAAAAAGACAAGCAGGGGTTCTAACACTCACTTGGTTTCCCTCAAATGCCCACAATTAGAATAGGATTGTTTTGAGCTAGATTTTAGCTCAGTACTCTAAATGAGTGGTTCTCAACCCTGTCCTCAAGTACCCCAACAGGCCATGTTTGCAGGTTTTCCTTCACCTTGCACAGGTGCTTTAAATCAGAGTCAATGGCTTGGTATTTTGGACAGCTATTTTAGCTAAGATACATTCCCAAAACATGTCCTGTCGGGGGTACTTGAGGACTGAGGCTGAGAACCACTGAGCTAAAATTGAAAATTGCATACTTACCTATCTGTAATTTTCCTTTTCTGGTGCCTATCCATGGCAGCATATGCACAATCCATGCATATGCTACCATGAAGGCACCAGGAAAGTAGCTTTTAGACAAATCACATCTTTTTTTGTTTTGCCATGCCAATCAGCCTAGTTAAGCTGCAGCTGGGAAATCTGTTGCATGAAAATTGTTTAGGGTGGGTGTAAAATGCATTACTTGGATTGAACATGCATCTGCAAAACAAATCATTAACAAAACACATAAAACAAACATTTTCTACAAATTTTATTGCTCAACAAAACAGGATTTGGAAAAGAGCAAGGAAAGCAAAAAACACATGTATGTTAATTTGAGACAGAATATGGTTTTGAGGTCTGACCATTTTGCAGGAAATGAACAGGAGTTAAAATGACTGCGCTCACAAATGGAAAATCCCTTAAGGGTGCTTTCACACTGAGGCGTCAGCGGTAAAACGACGGTTTTAGCGGCGCTATTTGGCCGCTAGCGGGGCGCTGTTAATCCCCGCTAGGGGCCGAAAAAGGGTTAAAAAACCCCCGAAAAGCGCCGCTTTGCCGGTGGTTCAGTGGCGCTGCCTATTGATTTCAATGGGCAGGGGCGCTTTAGGAGCTGTGTGTATACAACGCTCCTACAGCACTGCAAAGATGCTGCTTACAGGACTTTTTTTACCGCCCTGCAAGCGCAACGCTCCAATTTGAAAGCACTCTGGCTTTCACACGGGAGAGACAGGAGAGGCTCTTTACAAGCACTATTTTTAGCGCTGTAGCACCTCAGCGTGAAAGCAGTCTAAGGATTTAAACATTTTAGTCACAACATCTTGAGGAAGATTTTGCAAAATAATGCAGCACAGACAATTAAATCAAAGTGAAACTAACAACCTACAAACATTGACAACATCAAAAATATTTCAGTGAAAAATATCCCCCCCAAAAAAATACTTGCTCTAAAACACATCTGTTTTGCAAAGGCATAAACAAAATACATGGGGATGGGACATCTGCAATCTTTATATAACAAAGGTTTGTGTGCTAATGAGGCAATTAAAAACACATGCACAGTCCATGAAACACACAAAATGCAAGTTCACCCAATGTAGAGACAGAACTTCAAAGTGGGTACACCTGTTAAGGATGTCCTTAAAATACTAACCCAAAAAACACACACAAAAAAAAAAAAAAAAAAAGTCCCTTAGCTTGCCCAGACCAACCCAAATGCATTTCACACACCAAAAGCCATAGCAAAAAACCAAAGTCCCTGAGCATACCCAGAACAACCCAAATGCAACAAGCACAAAATAAGCCACCCCCCTGTCCAAAATTAAGAACATCATCCAGCATGCTACAAAATTACAGATGGGACAAACACCCCCCGGTCTAGGGGGGAAAACAAAGAGCCTAACATGGGCAAAAGTTATACCATTGCAGTCTATGGGAACTGACTTGGTAATTTTGCTAATCCCCACTTGGCTGGTTTATATTCTAGTTATTGGCCTTAAAATGGGTATGGGGGCCCAGGTCCCACCCTTGGTACTGGGCTGAGCCTAACATGCCTCAAAGGCAGCCAGCTATGTTGAGTGCATGTGGCCTTGTATGGTTCAGGAGGGGGTTGGGCAATCGCTCTTCTGGCCCCTTTCCTAGCTGGCCCTGTGGTATGCTCTGAAAAAGGATGTGGTTTGGATTGGTGAAGGCAGCTCACAGCCTTTTAAGAATGGAGTGGAGTGTGGAGTTCCCCTTTAAAAGCAAAAGTTAGCCCATGGAAAGCCAAGGGGTTAGAGGGGGGAGACAAGAGCATTGGAGAATGGAGTGTGGAGTTCCCCTTTAAAAGCAAAAGTTAGCCCGTGGAAATCATATGCATTAGAGGGGGAAGGTTAAATGCCCTTTTAGGAGGAGCTAGAGGAGCGAAAGTCTTTTTACATAATTTTAACAAGGTGCATGTCACATGTTGGCAACGTAACATGCTTACATGACCTGTGTGAAAATCCCCTTAAAACAATACATAAAAGTAAACCAGCTTCAACAAAAAATTGTCAAGTTTAGAGGTGCGCCCGTTCAACCCATGCAAATGCATGTATGTAATAATCGAGTTATTTCTGTATTAATAACTATATTTCAATAATTCATATTGATGAGAAAAGTTCCAAGAAAAATCTGTTAAGTTCTCGTGTAAAACCTCCAAAATTGATTTAATGATCAATTAGCAAAATGTTACAAAAACAATGTCAAAATGTAGAATACAAAAATAGATTATTCTTAAAATGAAGTTTAAATCAGATATGTCTGTGTGTATGTCTTGAGATCTGTGTGTGTGTGTGTGTGTGTGATGGAGACCTGCAATGCATCTGACCCTCTCCCCACAGCCTGTCTGTACTCCTACAATTAACTCCCACCTTTTTCCATAGAGGCTGGTTTAAAAAAGGTTCATTTTACTTATAGTCCCACAGAAAAGACCGCGAAATTTGAATTACTCCTTCCAACATTCCTAAGGGAGGGGCTATGAACGAAGTGAGAAAAGCTATCTTTTAAGAATCACTTAACTTACAATATATACATTTCCTTTAAACATATAAAATCCTACATATCAGTATACATATATGTAAAATGCAGTGTTCTTATTAATACCCTAATCAAGAAATATAATAGTGTAAAGAAACAGCTTATATTCTTAACATAATGAAACTTTGTGTCTTTGGAAAGACTGTAATCTAATCTTCTTACGATGGGGGAGGTGAAATGGTCTACACTAAATTGTATCCACATGTGAGATGAATCTCTCCCAAGCAATGCACACAAAGCCTATACCAGCATAAACTTTCATGAGTTATAAAAACCTATATAACTTCACCTTTTCCATACATAGAAGATATATATATTTATATATATAATTCAATTATCACAAGAACTCAACCATTCATAAATTCTGATATTCTAACATTTCCCTCTCAAAATGATTGATTTAACCAATCTGATCATTTTAAATTAAATCATTAAATAAATCTGAATCTAACTCTAAATTCATTTATACCTCAAACGCATCACATCCGTATTCATTCATGCCCAAAGATCTTAAGATAATTGACTCAAATATATATTTTCAAATGTGATTCTATATAAGGAAAAGTGAATTCATAACCCTTCATCTTCATATACCATAAAAAATATTTTCACAATTATTATTTTCTTTTTCTTTTACCAAATAAATCAAACCCCTTAATTTCATGATTCATAAATGTAACATTGTTGTACAATACTTTGAAATATAGATATCACTTCAGAAATTTGTTTCATATTTTCCCTCCAAATTATATTTAACATAAATCTATAATCCATAAAACCTTTCTAATAACCTTGTCGAAATTAAAACATAAAATATGTTCTTAACTTCAATTTGTTCATATAAGTGAGATGATTTCAAAGCTAAATACATATTACAATGTAAAGTTAATCCTATCTTGTTTATGTACTTTTAAGAAAAATATACTCTGTCTTAATTAACACCAGATGTTCCCTCTAACTAGAATGACTCCATTGTAGGGATGTTTAACCCTTTCAACTCTGAAAATACACTATATATTAGTGTAAAAATGATGTATAAAAAAAAATATCTCATCTTGATATAATAAACATGTCCTGTCACATAAAAATGATATATAAAAACTGCAATATATCTGATGGATAAATGATTTCATCAGTAGTGAAAAAAACTAAAAAGTCCATTGTTTTTAGAATGTCCTCTCTTATCAGAGGTTCTCGAGAATTTTTCTTCTTCTTCTTCTTCCTGCACTCTGTAAAGTTGGAAAAACTTTATTGAACATTAAAATGACAACAATAATTATAACGAATGAATCTCTTCTGTCAATTCTTCTCCCAGAACTGATATTCTTAAACTTCAAGATTTTGTTCCCATCTGGAAGGTCTAGAAATATTAAATTTCTTTCTTTTGGTGACTTACAAGTCAGATCCTAAAAAAGAATGCAGTATCATTATTGAGAATTTAAATACATGCAAAATATACCTTCATTTACTTATTCATTTTACATACCAAAATTCTAATATTTTATTATGATATACAAACCATATTTTAATAATAACATTTCTAATTACCTTACTTTGCTCTATTTTTCTTAAAATTACCTATACTCTAATTTATTATTCTGTTTATTTAAACGACAGGACGCAATTTCTCTTTTTTCAGTCATAATATAAAATCTTGTTTTCATAAACTAAATAAAGATTTTAAATTACCCCAGAAGACAAAAGCGAATTATATATTCATTCACTTCTCCTCTATAATATTTCAGAGTAATGCGTGCTGTACTGTACTTCTAACATTTTCAATTCAGCATTTTCTGTAGAATTTTTGCTGAATAGTATAACCATTCTTTGGGTAACACCTAGAAAGACCTGTTGTACAATTCTTAATATTATTGACAAATCCTGTCTCAGAGCATCTCTCAGCACTTGTTCTAACAATCCAATTTATAGGCTTTCTGAATAAATTTAGCTGAGAATGTTCTGTTATCACATCTACCTCTATGGGTTTAGATTTTAAAGTTTTAAAAAATGGGCAATATTTGTCATATAATTCTCCTGAATGAATTCTCTTAAAAAGAATTTTTAATGACAGATCAGGTGTCCGTAATATGATCATCCTAGATCTCACAATCTTTTCTGTTACTTTGACTGCAAAATAAACACTTAACAATTGCTTCATATTTGTGTCAAAAGTCTTTTCCATATTTGTCAAACCTCTGGAGAAAAAACCTATTATTTTCGGTTCACCATCTTTTACCTGAAATAAAATTACTGAGATGGAATTCTCAGATACCTTAGTAGACAATAAAACAGGCATAGACATTCCAATTTCGATTGTATGCAATGAAACAGCATTCTGCAAATCTTTTTTCAACATTTCAAAAACATCTGTATGGGTTTGAGACCATTCATCAAACACAACATCTTTTTGTTTCAGGAAATCAAATAATGGTTTAACTTTATCATCATATTCCTGTAAAAACTCTTTGCAAGAATTTAACTCACTCAAAAATTGATATAATGCCTTGTAAGATGTTGGAACTGGAATAGCAGAAATGTTTCTAACTTTTTCCTGTGATAACATTCTCTGTCCATGACTAATTTGCATATGAAGAAAGTTAACTTTATCTTTCATTAACTGAACTGACTCTGTGTTCAATTTCAATCCTGCTGTTTGTAACAGAGTAAATAACTCTGTCAACAGAGTGACATGTTCCTCTGTATTTTGGGTAGACAACAAAATTTTGTCCACGTGTTGGAAAATACATTTTGGTCTAGAAAATTTTGATAAAACTTTCTCCAAGCACTCGTGCACTATTCCGTCACTGATTTCCATTTCTGGAATTATTCTAGTGAAGGCATAAGTTTCTTTATTGAAACTGAAGGCAAGTTTATAATGACAGCTGTTTGTTACTGGTACTGAAAAATGACTATTGGAAATTTCCAGTACTGAAAATACTTTGGCCTTGGCATCCATTTGTGACATTAAATTTAAATTAGGAACAATAGGTTTGTTATTTGTAATGCATTTATTCAGTGATCTTAAATCAACTGATAAAGAATACGAATCATCAGCATTCTTGATAGGCCAAATGCAATTATTTACCACTGATTGTGCCTTCTTTAATATTCCTTGTTGTAAAAATAATTGTACAATGTCAGAAACTGGACCTATTGATTCTTGTGGCAACTTATTTTGAATTTGGGGTTCAGGGTCTCGTCCCTCAATTTCTATCTCAATATCTTTAAACAAACCTGTATCCATTTTGTTCTGACTCCAAAGACTTTTATGTGCTCTTACCGATTGTTCCAATTCGAGATTGGTTCCTGTGTGTGGCCAATTAAGATCTGAAGAAATGTCAGCGACTGCTGTACAAATACTTCCAACATTATTGTACATGGAAGAATCTATTAACCTAGATTTGGGCCTAGATGAATCTTTCCATATAGTAGAATTACTTAAATCAATAATCCAATCTAATTTACTAATCACATCCATGCCTAAAATATTCTCTGTATTTTGGCAACACCAGATGTCCATTTTAGTTTTTAAAACTCCCGGAATCTCGAAATTCACACCAGAAACTTTAGCTGCAACTGTATTTCCTTTTCCATTGAAACCAATTAAATTACATTTTGGATAATCAATATTCACATGTAATTTGTTTTTAGTTAAACTGAGTTTAGATCCTAAATCTATTAACCATTTAGTATCCTTGCCATTTAATAAACCATGTACCCATGGCCTTCCACTTTCATCTAATAAAAGTGAAGTCACATATTTTAATGTTGGAGATGACTCAGAACCTTTTTTCCTAAATCCTGATGGTGATGGAAGTAATCCATCCCTCTCATTTTCATCATTGTTTTTCAAATTGATTGAACTGTCATTAACAATCAATGTACTGATCTGTTTGACTTCTGAAGCATAAGGCAAATCAGTCAAACTATTGTTTGAAGAAGAAAGAATATATTGCTCAGAAATATGTTCTGTATTTTCTACTTTCAAAGTTTTCCTTTGTGTAGTATGTAGGGAAGTATTTCCTGTCTGCTCTAAAACTTTAGTTCTGCCTGTGACGTGTATCTCATCATCTCTGGGTGTGGCCTTACGCGTGGCACTCTGAACACCATTTTGTAATATATCTAAACGGCGTCTGCATTCAGCAGCTTTATTCAATATTTTTGTTTTAAGCAAAACTTCATTTTCCTGGTCATCAACCTTGAAAAATCGCAAAGGCTCCTGCATAGAATCTGCAGTAACATTCATAGAGTCTGCATTAACATTAATCTCTAAACTCTTGCTTGACTCTGCTTTAAACTTTACATTATTCTGTAACTCAGACAACTGAATATCCTTTATTTGAATTGCACTCTGCAAATCATCTATCCTTTCAGTCAAAATCTGACAATTAGTACATAAACTATTGTCCTTTTTTTCCTCTTTTGTACCAACTACATTGCTTTCAAAAACTCCTGATATCATTGTATCATAAACTTTAATCAACTTAATCAAATTCCTAACCTGTTTGCTGAATTTCTTAAATGCAAATTTTGACTTTTGTATTTTCTTATTAGCCTGTAAGCATTCATTGAACATGTAACACCATAATTCATCATCTTTAACAAACTTTGACAAATTTTTAAATTCTAAATCACTCTCACTGGATAATTCATGAATTAAATCCATAACTTACCAATGTAAGACGGCTTCCTTCATGTAACACGCGTTCCCTCTCTTGGCGGGAAATTACGTCATCAAGAAACAGATTTTTCTTGTACGTGCACAAACGTCTCACCGATTCTGATCTTTCTTTTCCTTCCAAGTTCAATTCAATGATGCCGAAAATGAGCTTTTTCGATTTCTCCTGAAAGCTTGTCTGAATAATCACTGTTTTTGCTGATATTCCCTCTCGACAAGCGGAAGGAGAAATTATTGAAAAAAAATTCGATATTCGGACAAAAAGAATCTGGCAAATGGCTCGCCACTGTAATAATCGAGTTATTTCTGTATTAATAACTATATTTCAATAATTCATATTGATGAGAAAAGTTCCAAGAAAAATCTGTTAAGTTCTCGTGTAAAACCTCCAAAATTGATTTAATGATCAATTAGCAAAATGTTACAAAAACAATGTCAAAATGTAGAATACAAAAATAGATTATTCTTAAAATGAAGTTTAAATCAGATATGTCTGTGTGTATGTCTTGAGATCTGTGTGTGTGTGTGTGTGTGTGTGTGATGGAGACCTGCAATGCATCTGACCCTCTCCCCACAGCCTGTCTGTACTCCTACAATTAACTCCCACCTTTTTCCATAGAGGCTGGCTTAAAAAAGGTTCATTTTACTTATAGTCCCACAGAAAAGACCGCGAAATTTGAATTACTCCTTCCAACATTCCTAAGGGAGGGGCTATGAACGAAGTGAGAAAAGCTATCTTTTAAGAATCACTTAACTTACAATATATACATTTCCTTTAAACATATAAAATCCTACATATCAGTATACATATATGTAAAATGCAGTGTTCTTATTAATACCCTAATCAAGAAATATAATAGTGTAAAGAAACAGCTTATATTCTTAACATAATGAAACTTTGTGTCTTTGGAAAGACTGTAATCTAATCTTCTTACGATGGGGGAGGTGAAATGGTCTACACTAAATTGTATCCACATGTGAGATGAATCTCTCCCAAGCAATGCACACAAAGCCTATACCAGCATAAACTTTCATGAGTTATAAAAACCTATATAACTTCACCTTTTCCATACATAGAAGATATATATATTTATATATATAATTCAATTATCACAAGAACTCAACCATTCATAAATTCTGATATTCTAACAATGTATGTTGCTTAACATTTACTAAAATTTTGGCCGCGCAGTGAACAAACGCATTTGAACAAGCGCAAGAGCCGCTTGCGTATGCGCACTGCTTACATTGAACTCACGCAGTTCTAAACGTACTTGCAGGCACAGCAGGCTTTCTCTGAAAAAGTTACTTTCTCATTCTATTTTGGGCATATTTGTTACTTGGGCAGTTGTTACTAAACTTCCTTACATCACCCCATAATATTGGCTTTTCCATCTGTTAATATTGAACTGGAGATGCCGTGGGCCATGTCCATAGTGGCACACAGATTGCATCCTCCCGTGCACCAGGATCGCTATAGTAAATGGTGGATTTGTGATCTGTTACCAGAGCACCATTTCGTAAATATGGAAATGAGCGTTGCGCCTCTACTGATGGCACACAGCTTTCGTGAATCACCCCCAATGTTGCTGACATGGCTTCCAAACATCTGAGTACACACTATGTATAGGAAAAGGGCTCTGGGAAGTATAGTTCTCTGAAGGCAAGCCTATGTCAATAAGAACTGAGCTCAGCAGCTGCCCCTCCACAAAGCCGAGTAATGAAATCACAGCAAGTAATAAGGGCAGATTCTTGCCTCAGGAACAAGGCAAAATAAAAAATATTGCTGGGGCATGCTCTAGTATTGGGAGGGAGGCAAATTGGGTAACGTCCATACATACACTTTAAAAAGTGATAAACCATGCAAAAGCTTAAGCCCCTATTCACACCGGGGAGACTTGTCATGCGATTTGACAGTTCCAAATTGCATGACAAGTCACACCCCATTGCCGGCAATGGAACCATCACCGCGACTTATGTCACAGCGATTATGAAAAAGGTTCCTGCACTACTTTCTACCGATTTCATGAAATGAAAGTGCAATGAAGTCGGCACTGCAAATCTCATGGATGTGCAGCTTTGAAATCGCGCTGATATAGAGCAATTCCAAAACCTCACCAGTGTGAACCAGGGCTAAATAAGGTTTTCTGTATTCCTTTTAGCATTTAATGATTGTATAAATTAATCTGTGTACCAGGATGTCTATAAAAAAAAACACCAACATCTTTATCTGCAGTTTACAATATATGTATTTACTATCCGCACATAATTTTTCTTATTTTTTTTGCAGGAAGTGGGATCATAGAAATGTAAAACTTTGCTCACAGTGTCTTCAGTGTGCTCAACATGGTAATACAATAGTAATAGTGACTTTATGTGTTGTTATTGCTTAATGTTGTAATTCAGCTGAAGGCTACTTTCACCCTGGGGCAGGGGGTGCGTTGGCAGTAAAGCGCCGCTTTTCAGCCACTAGCGGGGCACTTTTAACTCCCCGCTAGCGGACGAAGAAAGGACTAAAAGCCCCCGTGTTGCGGCGCTGCCGAAGTGCTTTTTAGGCACTTTGGCAGCGCTGCCTATTCCTTTCAATGGCCAGGGCGTTTTGGGGAGCGGTGTATCCCGCACCGCCCCAAAGATGCTGCTTGCAGGACTTTTTTTCCCGTCCTGCAAGCGCACTACCTCAGCGTGAAAGCACTCAGGCTTTCACACTGGGCAGGCATGAGAGGTGCTTTTCAGGTGCTATTTTTAGCGCTAAAACGCCTGAAAAGCGCCCCAGTGTGAAAGGGGTCTCACTGCCACTAATAGTAAGAACTCAATTAGCCAGTACTACAATGGCTAATTACAGGATTAGCATGCTGTTACACATGCAGGATTATTCAGTAATGCCTAGTACACACGGACCAAATGTTGGGTGACATCAGCCGGTTCAATAAAAAACAGTCGACATTCGGCCTGTATGTATGGCAGCCGATCTGACTTTTGTCAGACAAACATGCTGGAAAACCAGCAGCCGACCGGCTCCCGATCAGCGTTCTCAGCCAATGGCTGAGAACTCTAACCAGAGTGTTCTGGTTGGAGGGCCACTCCCCTGTCAGAACACAATAGTACAGCAGGGGAGATCTCTGTACTAACATCGGATTGTTAGAACAGCGGGTCCGACCGGAGCTGTCAGCGCGCTGGGTTGAATGAAAAAAAAAAAGACTAGTGATGTGTACTAGGCTTTAGGGCCCAGTCAAGTCCACTGTTGTGTGTTTACCACATTAGTGTGCATTGTGTTAAGACAGCCCATTCAATAGAATGGGCTGCCTAAAACACCACAATGGACAAAAATAGAACATGCCGCATTTTTGCTAGTTCAGCACATTTGTTGTGAAGATGCACTGGGGTGCGATTTACAATCAAAAGCACCACAGTGCACCAACTGCGGCACTGTGTTGTGAACAGGCTGCAAGACACAATGCTGCAAGCCTTATTTTTTGTGTTGATTTACAATATCTCACAAAAGTGAGTACACCCTTAAAATTTTGTAAATATTTTATTATATCTTTTCATGTGACAACACTGAAGAAATTACACTTTGCTACAATGTAAAGTAGTGAGTGTACAGCTTGTATAACAGTGTAAATTTGCTGTCACACGCTTTACACTATCTGAACCAAATAAGTTTATCTTGGTCTCATCAGACCTTAGGACATGGTTCCAGTAATCCATGTCCTTAGTCTGCTTGTCTTCAGCAAACTGTTTGCAGGCTTTCTTGTCCATTATCTTTAGAAGAGGCTTTCTTCTGGGATGACAGCCATGCAGACCAATTTGGTACAGTGTGTGGAATATGGTCTGAACACTGACATGCTGACCCCCCACCACCTTCAACCTCTGCAGTAGGCATGAGCTCGACACTCAGGTCGACTCGAACATCGGGTGTTCGTCCATTCGCCAAACATTATGGGGCGTTTGCAGAAAATTTGAGCACCGTGGAACACCCCATAATGCACTGCGAGATTGCAGTGCATTTCTGTATGATGATTGGCCAAAGCATGCACCTGACCTGCATGCTTTGGCCAATCACAGCACGCTCTGCTGAGAGAGCCATAATTGGCCAAAGGGTGCCTTTGGCCAATCATGGCTCAGGGGGACTAAGTTCACGCTCCACACTATATAAGGCTGCTTACAGAGCGGCTGTGTGTAGTGTTGTTGACGTGGCGTGGACAGAGAGATAGCTTGAGTTAGATTAAGTAGGCAGGTTATTCAGTTAGTGGCAGTGTATTTGATATATATATATATATATATATATATATATATATATATATATATATATATATATATATACACATATACAGTGGGGCCGGAAAGTATTCAGTACCCCCTTCAATTTTTCACTCTTTGTTATATTGCAGCCATTTGCTAAAATCATTTAAGTTCATTTTTTTCCTCATTAATGTACACACAGCACCCCATATTGACAGAAAAACACAGAATTGTTGACATTTTTGCAGATTTATTAAAAAAAGAAAAACTGAAATATCACATGGTACTAAGTATTCAGACCCTTTGCTGTGACACTCATATATTTAACTCAGGTGCTGTCCATTTCTTCTGATCATCCTTGAGATGGTTCTACACCTTCATTTGAGTTCAGCTGTGTTTGATTATACTGATTGGACTTGATTAGGAAAGCCACACACCTGGCTATATAAGACCTTACAGCTCACAGTGCATGTCAGAGCAAATGAGAATCATGAGGTCAAAGGAACTGCCTGAAGAGCTCAGAGACAGAATTGTGGCAAGGCACAGATCTGGTCAAGGTTATAAAAAAATTTCTGCTGCACTTAAGGTTCCTAAGAGCACAGTGGCCTCCATAATCCTTAAATGGAAGACGTTTGGGATGACCAGAACCCTTTCTAGACCTGGCCGTCCAGCCAAACTGAGCTATCAGGGGAGAAGAGTCTTGGTGAGAGAGGTAAAGAAGAACCCAAAGATCACTGTGGCTGAGCTCCAGAGATGCAGTCAGGAGATGGGAGAAAGTTGTAGAAAGTCAACCATCACTGCAGCCCTCCACCAGTCAGGGCTTTATGGCAGAGTGGCCCGACGGAAGCTTCTCCTCAGTGCTAGACACATGAAAGCCCGCATGGAGTTTGCTAAAAACACCTGAAGGACTCCAAGATGGTGAGAAATAAGATTCATTGGTCTGATGAGACCAAGATAGAACTTTTTGGCCTTCATTCTAAGCGTTATGTGTTGAGAAAACCAGGCACTGCTCATCACCTGTCCAATACAGTCCCAACAGTGAAGCATGGTGGTGGCAGCATCATGCTCAGGACCTCAGACTGGGCCAAAGGTTTGCCTTCCAATAAGACAATGACCCTAAGCACACAGCTAAAATAACGAAGGAGTGGCTTCACAACAACTCCATGACTGTTCTTGAATGGCCCAGCCAGAGCCTTGACTTAAACCCAATTGAGCATCTCTGGAGAGACCTAAAAATGGCTGTCCACCAACGTTTACCATCCAACCTGACAGAACTGGAGAGGATCTGCAAGGAGGAATGGCAGAGGATCCCCAAATCCAGGTGTGAAAAACTTGTTGCATCTTTCCCAAAAAAGACTCATGGCTGTATTAGATCAAAAGGGTGCTTCTACTAAATACTGAGCAAAGGGTCTGAATACTTAGGACCATGTGATATTTCAGTTTTTCTTTTTTAATAAATCTGCAAAAATGTCAACAATTCTGTGTTTTTCTGTCAATATGGGGTGCTGTGTATACATTAATGAGGAAAAACTGAACTTAAATGATTTTAGCAAATGGCTGCAATTTAACAAAGAGTGAAAAATTTGAGGGGGTCTGAATACTTTCTGTCCCCACTGTATATATATCTATATCTATCTATCTATCTATCTATCTATCTATCTATCTATCTATCTATCTATCTATCTATCTATCTATCTATATATATATATATATATATATATATATATATATATATCCAGTCTAGCATGTATATGTATATATATGTGTATATATATATCTATATATATATATATATCTATATATATATATATATATAGATATATATAGATCTATATATATATATTTATTATACACACACACACATACATATATACACACATACACTCTGCATTCAGTGTAGCCTATATCTACAGTGCATTTGGTGGTGTACTGTTTCTAATACACTTCAGGCGGTGTACACAGTAATAATATAGTGTGTACAGTTTCTACTACACTTCTAGTGGTGTACACACTATACAATACAGTGCAGCCATTGTACAGTTGCTAATACAGTGCAGGCGGTGTACACAGTATCTAATACAGTGTGTACAGTTTCTACTACTTTTCTGGTGGTGTACACAGTATACAATACAGTGCAGCCGTTGTACACTTTCTAATACACTTCAGGCGGTGAACACAGTATCTAATACAGTGTAGTGTGGTGTTGCAAAACAAAAAATACATCATGTCCGGAAGGCCACCAAGGAGAGGCAGATGCTCACAGGCCACTAAAAGAGGGCAAGCAGCCTCTGTGTCTACAGTCAACAGTGGTGGTCATGGACATGGTGCATCCTCTGCAGGTGGCCTTGGGGCATGCTTGTCCTTTTTTGCTGCTGGCCATGTTATTGGACCACAACATGCACAAGAGTTGGTGGAGTGGATAACAAAGCTGTCCTCATCCTCATCATCCTCTGTCACCCAGGCTCAGAGTAGTTTGCCTTCCAACACAGCTGCAAAGCGGCCTATTCCACCGGCTCCTTGTCCACAGTCACTCCCTTCCATAGCCCCACCATCATGCACGGTGGAGTCCCCAGAATTATTCGACTACAGTGTCGGTTACATGCTGCTGGAGGATGCGCAGCGATTTGAAGGCTCCGATGTTGGTTAACAGGTTGAGGAAGGGAGTAACGTGAGCCTAGAGAGAGGGGTGCCACAGAAGGACAAGAAACTGGCAGTCATTTTCCCCCAGCTGCAGCATACTGCCAAGTTTGCTCCAGTGATGGGGAGGGAGGGGATGATGAGGTCACTGACTGTACAACTCCAGGCACAACTCCAACGAGGCAGGATGTCCTCTAGGGGGCAGCTTAAGGGCAGCCACCCTATTGCATCACACCGGAGAGCTCCGCAGGTGCAGGGCCCTGCTGACTCCCCACTGACTTTTAAAAGTTCTTTGGTGTGGGCCTTTTTCGACACGTGTGCAGCAAATTGCACAGTTGCTGTTTGTAACCTATGTCTGAAGTGGATCAAGCATGGCCAGCACTTGAAAGACCCCCATCAAAGAAAAAGGCGGACTTCTCCTTGCTCCACATCTGGGATCTCCAACCCCACTATACCTCTAGTCCTCTCAAAAACCGTCACTGAGAGGAATGAAGGTGTAGCAATAGGTGTCCCAAGTACTTGCAGCCAATCTGCTAGCAGTACACCACCAATTGATTTTAGCAGGCAAATTTCCCTACCCCAGTTGCTGAACCGTAAAAAGAAATTCGGTCCCAGCCATCCACATTCTCAGCGTCTAAATGCTAGCTTGGCCAAATTGCTAGCACTGCAACTGCTGCCTTTTCAGCTGGTAGACTCTGCCCCCTTTCGGGAATTTGTGGAATGTGCTGTACCACAGTGGCAGGTTCCAAAACACCATTTCTTTTCACGGAAGGCCATTCCGGCTCTCTACCGGCATGTAGAAGGCAATGTTTTGGCCTTGTGGGACAGGGCGGTCAGCAGTAAGGTTTATATTACCACTGACTCATGGTCCAGCAGGCATGGGCAGGGACGTTACCTTTCCTTTATGGCGCACTGGGTAACTCTGCTGGCAGCTGGGAAGGATGAAGGACAGGGTTCAGTGTTGTTGGAGCTTGTTCCGCCACCATGCCTCCAAAATGCTAGTGGTGATTCTGCCACAGGTCTCTCCTCCACCCCCTCCTCTTCTTCTTCCTCTATGACCTCTTCTGCAGATTTGTCCTCCGAACCAGCGGTGCTCCATAAGCATTCAAGGGGCTACGCAAGCAATCAGGCTAAAAGATGCCATGAGGTGCTTGAGTTGGTCTGCCTAGGAGCCACACTGGGGCAGAGATTCTGTCAGCTCTGCAGGGGCAGGCTCAGAGGTGGTTGACGCCACGCCAGCTTCAGCCAGGAATGGTTGTATGCGACAATGGCACCAAACTTCTCGAAGCCTTCCAACAGGGACACTTGACCCATGTTTGGCACATGTCCTGAATTTGGTAGTGCATCGGATTTTGAGCAGGTACCCAGGCTTACAAGATCTCCCGAGACAGGCCAGAAAAGTCTGTACTTATTTCCGCTGGTCATACAATGCCAGTGCTTGGCGGGCTGACATTCAAAAGGTAATGCAACCTGCCCACCAACCGCCTCATTTGTGACAGCCCACCAGGTGGAGCTTAACGTTGGCAATGCTGCAGCAGCTGCACACACAGCAGAGGGCAATAAATGAGTACCTGTGTGAGTATGGCACCAGGACAGGGTCAGGGGAGCTTGGCTTCTTTTCGCCACACTAGTGGCTACTGATCAAGGATGCATACACTGTCCTGTCACTATTTGAGGAGGCCACAAGGATGGTGAGCAGCGACAATGCATGCATCAGTGACACTGTCCCTCTAGTCTTCCTGCTGGAGCAAACGCTTTGTGGAATCATGGATAGGGCACTTGAGGCAGAACAGTGGGAGGAAGAGGGGACTTCCGTTCCTCTCAAGGCCCCCTTTATCCAGATAGCGTTCCTGCAGGCCCTCCAAACACACAGGAAGAAGAGGAGGAGGAGGATTGTGTCAGCATGGATGTAGAGGATAACACTCAGCAGCAGTCTTCAAGGGATGGTTTTCAGTCCCCAGAAACCCAAGGAGTTGTAAGTGGCTGCGGGGAGGTAGTTACGGATAATGTGATCCTTAGTGACCCAGAGGACTCAGAATCGATTGCCTCTGCAAACTTACACTGCATGGCCTCCCTGAGTCTGCAAAGCCAGCAAAAGGACCCTAGGATTCATGGTATCAAGGAGAGGGATCGTTACTGGCTGGCAACCCTTCTTGATCCACGTTACAAGGGTAAGGTTGCAAAAATTATGCCTTCGCAGAGGAGCAGAGGATGAAACATCTTCAGGAGTCCTTGAAGAAAGGTTTGTGCAACACAATTCCAAATCCTGGGAGGGTACCATTTCCTGGTGCTGGACAACGTGTTGCTGAGGCTTCGTTCAGTCCGAGGAAGATCGGTGGAAAAGGTGGCCGGCTGACCGATGCCTTTAAACAATTTTTCAGTCCCCAGCGCCAAGGTCTGATCGGTTCAAGCAACCATCCCCAGCATCTGCATTATATGGTGCAGGAATATCTAGGGGCAAGAGCAGACTTGGAGACCTTTCCAGAGCATCCACTGGGTTACTGGGTCTTGAGGATGGACAACTGGCCAGAACTTGCTCAATATGCAATTGAGTTACTGGCCTGTCCTGCATGCAGCGTGCTTTCTGAACACACATTCAGTGCAGCTGGAGTGTTTGTAATGGATCAAAGAGCGTGCCTGTCCACAGACTCCGTTGATAGGCTCACATTCATAAAAATGAACCAGTCTTGGATCAGCAGCTATCAAACACCTGATGCTGATGTAACTGATTGAATTTGCCATGGATCTGGGATCTCTTGAAGACTGGTTATGCTGACTATCCTATTCCTCCTCAATCTTGATGATGCTAGCTCCCAACAATATTTTTGGTTTAGGGCATTACCACCACCACCCAAGGCCCAATTTTTCTGCCCGTTTAACAGGGGCACGTAATTATAATTTTTGATCTAATATTTCACAGCAGGGCCCGTACCTGCGCCCAACAAGAGTATCTGTGAGGGGTTACAGTGTTGTAGCACCACTACCCAAAGCCTTAGCATACTAAGGACACCCCACAGGCATGATATTTAAACGGAGTGTTAGGCAGCAGCAGCTGTCTGTACTGGGACGGTCTCCATAACCTCACTGCTACATCTATTACCTCATTGTTTTATCAAGATTTTATGCCTCTTCTGAGTGGTGCACTGACGCACTCTCAAAATGTGAGTACCCCCTTCTGGGGGAGAGTTTTTTATCTGACCTTGTTAATATACACTTTTTAAACGTTATCACACCATATGGTTCCTTTCTCTTTTTATCTATGATTTGAGCCTATGCTGGAGCCTGTTTTCCTGTGATCCACACTGAGCCCTGGGTGGCTCATAAGCGTTTCCTGACTCTGTCTAGCGACTTAGTCACATTCCCTAAGGTGAGCGCTTTACCTTGGGGGGGGTCACCTTTCATTTCACCATCGCAGGATATGTGGCACATGGAATCGCAGCACGTTTGAAAACATCATCACTGAAGCACAGTTGTCATCACTTTCATTAAGGACTTTTGTGTTTAATATATGTTTATTTTATGATGGACGATTAAGTATATGTATTGTGTGACACTCTGCACTTTTTGGCTAGCACATGTAATTTTCAGCTTTTGTTTGCATATATGAATCATTTATGATTTAACGTTATTTATTATTTATTTGTTTATTGTACTTTTAGCACCTGGTTTGCACTGATTCAGTTTGGAGCATTTTGTTGATATTACCATTTCACATGCTCACTGCACTGTTTATTTGTGCACATTAAGTTTGTTTATCTTGGGGGATATAGCACATATTGGGGTTAAATTATTTTATACTCTGTTGTATATGCACTGTATCTCTGTGTGCCAGGATTAGGGCACGGTTAGCACACTCTAGCGCATCATATTTATTTATTTATTTCATTTTTATTGTTTCACTTTTAGCATTATTAAAATCACTGTTCCCAAAAAACAGCTGTTTTTAAAACTTTTTTTTGCTTGATACATGTCCCCTGGGGCAGGCCCCGGTCCCCAAACACTTTTTATGGCAATAACTTGCATATAAGCCTTTAAAATTAGCACTTTTGATTTTTCACATTTGCGTCCCATAGACTTTAACGGTGTTAGCACAAATTTTTTGCCTGTTCACTTCTAAGATATTTCCAACACATAGCATGTACATACCAAAAATGACACCCCAAAATATATTCTGCTACTCCCCCTGAGTATGGCGATACCACACGTGTAAGACTTTTACACAGCCTGGCCACCTACAGAGGCCCAACATTGAAGTAGCACATTCAGTCGTTCTAGGAGCATAAATTACACATCTAATCTCTCAACCACCTATTACACTTTTGAAGGCCCTGGAGCACCAGGACAATGGAAATGCCCACAAAGTGACCCCATTTCGGAAAGCAAACACCCCAACATATAATCTATGAGGCATAATGAGTCTATTGAACGGTTCATTTTTTCCAGAAGTTTTTGGAAAATGTGGGGAAAAAATTAAAACGCATTTTTTTACACAAATTTGTCCATTTCTAAGATATTTCCAACACATAGCATGTACATAGCAAAAATGACACCCCAAAATATATTCTACTACTCCTCCTGAGTATGGCAATACCACATACACTACCGTTCAAAAGTTTGGGGTCACATTGAAATGTCCTTATTTTTGAAGGAAAAGCACTGTACTTTTAAATGAAGCTAACTTTAAACTAGTCCTAACTTTAAACAAATATACTCTATACATTGCTAATGTGGTAAATGACTATTCTAACTGCAAATGTCTAGTTTTTGGTGCAATATCTACATAGGTGTATAGAGCCCCATTTCCAGCAACTATCACTCCAGTGTTCTAATGGTACAATGTGTTTGCTCATTGGCTCAGAAGGCTAATTGATGATTAGCAAACCCTTGTGCAATCATGTTCACACATCTAAAAACAGTCTAGCTCCTTCCAGAAGCTACAAAACTGACCTTCCTGTGAGCAGATTGAGTTTCTGGAGCATCACATTTGTGGGGTCAATTAAACGCTCAAAATGGCCAGAAAAAGAGAACTTTCATCTGAAACTCGACAGTCTATTCTTGTTCTTAGAAATGAAGGCTATTCCATGCGAGAAATTGCAAAGAAATTGAAGATTTCCTACAACGGTGTGTACTACTCCCTTCAGAGGACAGCACAAACAGGCTCTAACCAGAGTAGAAAAAGAAGTGGGAGGCCGCGTTGCACAACTAAGCAAGAAGATAAGCACATTAGAGTCTCTAGTTTGAGAAACAGACGCCTCACAGGTCCCCAACTGGCATCTTCATTAAATAGTACCCGCAAAACACCAGTGTCAACATCTACAGTGAAGAGGCGGCTGCGGGATTTTGGGCTTCAGGGCAGAGTGGCAAAGAAAAAGCCATATCTGAGACTGGCCAATAAAAGAAAAAGATTAAGATGGGCAAAAGAACACAGACATTGGACAGAGGAAGACTGGAAAAAAGTGTTGTGGACGGATGAATCCAAGTTTGAGGTGTTTGGATCACAAAGAAGAACGTTTGTGAGACGCAGAACAAATGAAAAGATGCTGGAAGAATGCCTGACGCCATCTGTTAAGCATGGTGGAGGTAATGTGATGGTCTGGGGTTGCTTTGGTGCTGGTAAGGTGGGAGCTTTGTACAGGGTAAAAGGGATTCTGAATAAGGAAGGCTATCACTCCATTTTGCAACGCCATGCCATACCCAGTGGACAGCGCTTGATTGGAGCCAATTTCATCCTACAACAGGACAATGACCCTAAACACACCTCCAAATTGTGCAAGAACTATTTACAGCAGAAGCAGGCAGCTGGTATTCTATCGGTAATGGAGTGGCCAGCACAGTCACCAGATCTGAACCCCATTGAGCTGTTGTGGGAGCAGCTTGACCGTATGGTACGCCAGAAGTGCCCATCCAACCAATCCAACTTGTGGGAGCTGCTTCTAGAAGCGTGGGGTGCAATTTCTCCAGCTTACCTCAATAAATTAACAGCTAGAATGCCAAAGGTGTGCAATGCTGTAATTGCTGCAAAAGGAGGATTCTTTGATGAAAGCAAAGTTTGATGTAAAAACAATGTTATTTCAAATACAAATCATTATTTCTAACCTTGTCAATGTCTTGACTCTATTTTCTATTCATTTCACAACGTATGGTGGTGAATAAGTGTGACTTTTCATGGAAAACACAAAATTGTTTGGGTGACCCCAAACTTTTGAACGGTAGTGTATGTGTATATACTTTTACACAGCCTGGCCACATACAGAGGCCCAACATTGAAGTAGCACATTCAGGCATTCTAGGAGCATAAATTACACATCTAATTTCCTTACAATCTATCACATTTTTGAAGGCCCTTCATATTTCTAACACATAGCATGAACATACCAAGAATTACACCCTAAAATACATTCTGCTGAGCAAAGGGTAAACAAAAGATTACCTGTGGTTTTAGTAGTGCAGTTGTCCACAGGAGGAGAGCCCTGATCCAGGCAGCAGGCAGGGACGTGGTCAGCGACAGTGAATGGAATTGTCCAGGCAGCAGGCAGGAATATTGTCTATAGTCAGTACAGGCAGGGATACTGTCCATATACAGTCCAGGGTCAGTGCAAGTAGAGACATTGCCAGCAGTGCCAAAATATTGGTCCTGGTAGTAAGCAGGAACATGGTCCAAGTAGCAGCCCAGGAAAGAATGGGGACAGGAGTAGAGGCTTCTCCCACCCAAATCTCTTTGTAGCCTCTGAGTCTTCAGACCCTAAATCTGGGAATGAGAAAACTAAAAAAAAATTTTTCTTCATCCAGAAAAACATTTCTGGAGCCCCTCACATATGTGAGACCCCTGTGTTCCCACTAGCATAGCAGGGTAAATGATCAGTCCAAAAGGCAGGCAAAAAACGTGGTCAAACAGTCCAGGGTCAGTTCCAGAGCAGGCAGAGGTAGGTACAATTTAGCGTTAGGCTGAAGCTTGGTTGTATAACAGGCCAGGGTCAGTTCCGGAGAAGGCAGAGGTATGTTTATCGTTAGGCAGAAGCTTGGTCGTATAACAGGCCAGGGTCGGTTCCAGACAAGGCAGAGGTATGTACAGTTCAGTGCAGTGGCATAAGGGGTGTGTTGGAAAATGACAGGAAATGAGAATTATGTTTACCATACTTCCCTAATAATGTAGAGAAGTATGGTAACGGCATAAACATTCACCTATACAGAGGCCTGGTTGGGAAGGACATTGGGGACAATAATATGTAGTGTCTCTTCTAACTCCTCTTCTGGAGCACACCCGGCATTTCTTCTGACGTCTGTGGCCTGTTTCACAGGGGGGGAGATTTTGTCAGGAAAGTGGCGTTCGTGGAGTCTGCTCATGGAATCAGAGCGAATATTTTCTGGTGAGCTTTCAGGGTACAAAAGGGCGGAGATTACTTGTTCCTGGTAGTGCAGATAGGATACGGGGGTCTCAGTAGATTTTTGGTAAATAACATAAGTGTTATACATGGCCAAACTGAAAAAATAAATGGACACTTTTTTTATACCAATGACAGGATTTTCTTGTGGGAAGGTAGGGTTCAATCATCTGATCATTGAAGTCCACTCCCCCATAAACAAATTATAGTCATAGATACAAGCTGGTTTCTGGACTTCCACGTAGGTGTCATTATGAATTGTTATAAGCATGTGGACGTTTCGTTTGTCCCTCCACTTGACAGCCAATAGCTCCTCGTTCCGCAAAGACGCTGTCTACTCTCGTCATAGCCTTACATTGACCAGTTTTTGCGGGAAGCCCTTTCTATTGGCTCTTATGGTACCACATGCTGGGGTATCCCTGCGGTGAAGATTGCGGAAGAGGGGCAAACTTGTATAAAATGTATCCACATAAAGGTGGTACCCCTTTAGAAGGAGTGGATAAACAAACTCCCAGACAACTTTGCCGCTGGCTCCAATATACTCTGGACATTCAGGGGGATGCAGTTGGGAGTCCTTCCATTCCTATACCCGGAAGGCTTAAATGTACCCCGTGGCTCGGTAACAAAGTTTGTACATTTTAACCCCATATCGGGCCCTTTTGCTGGGGATAAACTGTTTGATGCCAAGCCTGCCTGAGAATTTTACAAGGGACTCATCAATGGAGTTATTCTGTTTGGGGGTATATAACTGGGGAAATTTTTCAGAGAATTAATTTAGGAGTGGCCGAATTTTAAATAATTTGTCAAAAGCTGGGTCATTTCGGGGAGGGCACTGGGTGTTGTCATTGTAGTGGAGGAAGTGCAAAATCATAAGGTATCTTGGTCTTGGCATAATCGATGAGAAGAGTGGCATGTGGTGGATGGGGTTGGTTGACCAATATGAGTACATTTCGGTTTTTTTTGTGAGTCCCATATTAAAAGTTACGCCTAAGAAAATTTTGAATTCCTCTATGGTAAGCTCTCTCCACTCAAAGGGATGGGCATAACTAGAGCCAGGGTTGCTTACTATGTACTGCTGTGCATAGAGGTTGCACTGGGCCACCATGGACGATAGTAAGTCTTCGGTGAAAATCAAATGAAAAAGATCAAGCATGACAAAATCATCTGTGTTCACCTGGACACCTGGACACCTAAAAGGGGGGATATTTGCTGCTCTGGAATTAGGGGGAAGCCACAGGGGGTTTTGAAGGGCATAGGGAAGGCTGGCATGGAACCTATCCCTTTGGGGCTGAGATGACACCCTACTGGTGCCTGGCCTTTGTTACAGTGGCACTGCGCTTGAGGTGGATGGCACTGCTCTCAAGGTGGACGGCACTGCTCTTGAGGTGGACGGCACTGCGCTCGAGGTGGTAGTAGGCTGCTGCTTCACGCCAGAACGCCTTCCTTTCACGGGCACACGTTCCTCTTCCGATTCTGTATCAGACCAGGTTCATAGGCCGAATCCGAATCTGACTGAGACTCCGAGAGCTCCCCGCTGCTCTCATGGCTCATGCTTAGATGCTGGTAGGCCTCCTCGGTCGTAAAATATCTTTTTGCCATACTGGTGGCTGGTGAGGCTGATGTGGCACAGGTGGCACTGATGGGCACAGGTGGCACTATTGTGGCTCTGGTGGCGCAGGTGGGCACTGGTGGGCACAGGCAGCACTGCAGTGGCGCAGATGAGCACTGATGGGCACAGGTGTGCACTGCAGTGGCACTGGTGTGGCTCTGGTTGCACTGGTGTGGCTCTGGTGGCACACAGGCAGCACTGATTGGCACTGGTTTGCACTGTAGTGGCACTGGTGGCACAGATGTTGCACAGATGACACTGCTGTGGCACTGATATATATCAAACACTTACAGATTGGCACCGTATAGCTCTCCTCTCACGCTGCATTGGTGTGAGGAAAGGATAGTGATGAACTCCTGATGACCCAGCATTGTTTACACTTGTGATCGCTCTGTCATTGGACGGATCGATCACGTGGTAAAGGGCCGCTGTCATTGGCCCTTTACCGCGATCCGTGTTGCGCCGGGTCCCGTGAACCCAGCGAACACGGATGTTCCCATGTGCGCGCCCTGGGGGAGCGGTTCTCTGGGAGGACGTCATTGTACGCCCTCCAGAGTTATCCAACCGCCCTGTAGCCGTCATTTGGCTATGGGCCGGTTGGTAACTGGTTAAATAAGGCTCCAGGTCAGGTCAGTAAGTGACTCCAAGGCATCCTTTGTCCTATGGGTGTATCTCCCCGTATAGGTATGAAAAAATCCGAAAGTTGGCGTTCACTCAAGACCGATGCAAGGACTATGGAACAGAAAGTCAAGGGGAATCTCCCCAATGGGCCACAGATGGCAAAAAGAAAAAAAAAACAAACGGGGTTATAACCCTCCCTTACTCTATCCAAAATGAAAAAAAAAATATTTTGCTTTAAACAGGAAGTACACACTGCACGCGGGAGCCGCCGGTCACGCCTCTAAAGAAATGACATGGGCGGCCATTCCTTCAGAACGCAAGTGTCGATGGCGTCATTGGCAGCGTATACAGTAAATATCTCCTAAACGGTGCAAGTTTAGGAGATATTTACAGTACCGATAGGTAAGCCTTTTTATAGCAGTGCAGAAGAGACTGCAGGAGCGGAGGATCAGGTAATGCAATCAAGGGAAGTTTACTTCCTCTTTAGGTTTTGCTTTAAAGTGAATGTAAACCTTATTCATGAAATTTGAGCTGGGCACATATCTGCAGTGTTTTTTCTCTCTCCAAAGCCCTAAGTCCTGTGGATTTCTCCTGCTCCGTTCTTCTGTTATCAGCATAACTTCTGACAAGTTCTCTGACACGTGATAAATGTTCTATGTGTAGCAATAACTCACGGTGGAGCTGCTGGTTTAAGCGGGTCTGTTACCTTCACTTTGCTTCCCTTTGTTTCACTGGCACCGGGTCTAGGGGTTCCGTTGAGTTTACCTCTGGACGACACATGCACCAAAACTGAAGTACGTTTTCAATGCTTTATTGAACAAACTTTAGGAAGTAGCAGGAAAGAGGTGGAAAAGGAAACTTTCAGGAGAAACTCAAATATCTTCTTATAGTATCTTAGCGACAAATGTCCTGGTAGAATTTAGATAATTATGTGGAATGCGCTCCCCTCGTGGGACACACTCCTTGCTCGTCTGGATAGGCCTCTCTCACCGGTCTAGCAGCCAGCACGCAGCACGAATCAAAAGTCTCTGCCACAGACTTGTTTGGGGAATAAATCTGTACGATCCTCTGCCACAGGATGTATCAGATTGTCTGCAACGAAAGTCAGTCACAGTGCCTGAACCTTTAACCCGAACCGGCAACACTATGCTGTATGGTTACTTCTTTTGGATACGTCCTCCAACCGAGTCACCAGGCCCCTCTATAGACCAGCTCACCGCGTGATCTCTCCAAGACGGGTCCTCCCCTGGGATCTCCCTGGTTGTCCAGCTTCGTCACACAGGACCGACAGCTCAGGACCATTCCTCGGCCGCGGTGGTAGGCCCCAGACAAGCCTCTGGACCCACCCCTGCACCGCAGCATCGTGGGCCTCCCGATCGGAGGACCACGAGGTAGCTCCTTAATGCATACCTGTCGGCCAGGAGGGCCAGCAGGTGGCTGTAAAACGACCCTAGAACATGGCGTCTTTCCCATAAATACCCTCTTCCCAGAATGCAACTCGGAGGACCACCTCCACCGAGCTTGACTCCGAGACAGAGGTGCATCTATACACTTCGACACGTTGCCTTTCCAACACTGACTAGTGGTAACAGCGACACCCACCGGTCAGCACGAAACACACACAAACACACACAACGTCAGCCAAGCTGGAACAGAGGCAAACTTTTACCTTCCTAACGCACAATTTACTAAATTTACCTAACCTGCGGTAGATTGTAAATCTACCAGCGCTACATATAAATAGATTAGTAGACAGCTGGTAAATTCACAGCACAGCTCTGCAAGTCTCTGCCTATGTGGAGGGGGGTATGTGCCTTTCCTCCAATCAGCTGTCTCACAATGTATGGCAAGACTCCCCTCCCCCTGCTGCAACAGGAGGAAAAAATTCTAACAGGACGTGCACTTTCTAAACAGTATATAAATCTTAAGACAGCAGATATACATGTAAAACTTATGTAGGTAGATATGTTTAATATCTGTGTATCATCTGAGGCTGTTCACTTCACTGGGTATATGTGAGGGTTTACATCCACTTTAAAGTAACTCCAGCTTTGCGGTCACGGTAAATAGTTTGTTTGGGCAAAGCAGGTCCAAACCAACTATTTCCTTTACTAATACATGTGCCCACTGTCAGCACTCTATAAACTGTATGTATCGGCTACATATAATATAGAGCGCTGTGTTCCAGCAGCTGTACGGGCACTTCCTGTCCCGTTCCTAGAACCCAATAAAGTCTGGCTGCGCACTCCTCTGCCATTCACTGAGAGCTTTGTATTTTATCAATGAATACAAGGCTTCCTTTGAATGGCTGAGGTGCGATCGTGACATCTGCCTACCTCTCTACCTCAGCAATTCAGAAGAAGACTTGTATTCATTGATAAAGATTAATTGACTTGATTTTGTTCTGGGAATTGGACCGGAAGTCCCCATATCACTGTGGGAACACAGTGCTGTATACTGTATGTAGCCGAGTTCCCTTAGTACATTGTATATGGCTATTTGCTTGAAAATCAACTACAGTATATTTTCAGTGTCTATAATATACAGTACTTTATATCTCACAAGAATACTGCAAGATGTTTAACAAATTAAATACTTTTTTTTAAGCCAACTAAAAGTGCCAAATCGAAGGGGTCTGCCAGTTCAAAGAAAACAAAGGGAAAGAAGTCAAAGAAAGCAAAGAAGAGTAAAGAGCCCAAACCTGAAGTGGACATACTAAGCCCTGCTGCCATGCTGAATGCTTACTATATCTCTCACAATGCTGTGGACTGTTTGGAATTTCGAGGCTTTAATTGGCCTGAAGCTCCAAAAAAGAAAGGAAGAAAAGGAAAGAAAGGAAAGAAAAAGAAATAGTTTTGCATTTAGTCGTAACAGTTTAATATTGGTGCCAAAATGATGAAAACTGGGTGAATTGTCAAGACATAATCTTCCTAAATGTTATTATTAGATGCCACTCTGGCTTCTTTGACTTTAGAACAATAAATTGTAGGGCCATTGTAACTCTCTGGTGCATTTTGATAATTTTCAGCTATTTTATATTCAAAGAATTGTTATATATTTAATTTGTCACTCGCCATTTATTAAATCTATCTCCAATCCAAGGACTGGTTGCATCTAAATAATTTCCTCTCTTATGTTAGTGCAAGAAATTGCACTCCCCCAGACAGAAAATACATATAGACTAGGACTAGTAGGCAGCTGGTCCAATTCTGATCAAGCAGGCCTTGTTTATCACCCTTTCTCAGTTAAAGTATATGTAAACCCAATCACTGGAATCTCATATTAGCTTTAATATATTAAATAATATATTTGTAATATACATTACTTTATCAATAGGATATTGCCTCAATTAGGAGTTTTTATTGAGATAGGGATGGGTACCATCATCCATATATCATAGAAATAGGTGCCTGGGGTCACCTCAGAAGTGCACCTGGAAAAAGGGAAAAAAGTTTGGACTATCTCGGTACCTCAAGGACGTAGACAAGAGTATATATGATTTTATATAAAAGAAATTTAATAATCTATAGAATATAAAAACATTGTGGGACAAAACCACATTGACTAAATAGTTAGATACAATTGATAATTACAGCCTTGTATGCTGCTTCAAACAATTTTACAAGAAATGAAGGTGATCCCCAGTGTTAAAGTAGGGTATCGGATATGATGCGTCTTGGCGATTGTCCTTAACTAGTTTTGCAGCAATTGCTGCTTCTTCAGAAGGAGCCAGTCATAAGCATCTATTGAGATAAATCATAATTTCATCTTTAAACCATTATTAATATACATTTCAAAACATGAAGGTTATTTTCTTTTACATCGTATAAGATTAATAAGAGTTCTGAGAAGGATACATAGGCACTGCTTACCTAGAGAATGGGGAGACTGCGGCAGTGTGGCAGCAATGACAGAGGCACCCAAAGGCAATTTTCCCCCCACGGCGGACACGGGAAGCACCTAGGACCACTGAATTTTACATTTATAAAATGTATAGGTAGTATGGTATATCATCTGGAAATCATCTATAAAAGGTGTGTGGTGCAAGAAAACAGAATTAAAAGAAAAGAAAAAAATGAAGGAAATGGAAAGGGGGCAGAAGAGAGGGGGGTGAGGGTCAAGGGAGAAGGGAGTTTGAAAGAGGAGGGGGGGAGGGATTTGGGAGAGAGGGGAAATGAGGGTGGGGGGGAGGGGAGAAAAGGGGGGAAAAAAGAAGAAACAAAGAGGGGGAGAAAAAAGAAGCATAGAGGGATCAAATAGAAAGAAAGAGTAAAAATGTTGTTTAAGAGTTAAACAATAATAGAAAGTGAGATGGAGTAGTTAAAAGACTGATATATTAGACTACCGACCTATTAAGTCAAGATGTCCAGTATAACACCCCAGGAAAAGGAAATGCAGGAGTATTGATAGTTACAGCTGGTTGTTATTTAGCAGTCTGTTGCCAGGCGGTTGTTGACTGATGTTTAAACGGTGATCTATTCATACGATGTATCACAGTAAGATAGCATCCCCGGATAGATATTAGACATGTGCATTTTTTTCTGAATCAAAATTCATTGATTTAGAACGATTTTTCATTATTCAGAAATTCGTATACATCTGAATTTCCGAATTACAACAGTAACGAATTTAAACGAATCCGAAATAACGATTCAAATCGGAAAAAAAAGCGAACAAAATTCTAATTGAATTTGAAAACAAATTCGAATCGAATGTGAAAACAAATTCGAAAAAATAGAAATCGATTTTCTAAAAAATACAATAAAATAGAAGATAAAACAATAAAGCAACAGAATAAAAACTAGAAAAGCTACAATTTCTGGGGAAATTGTGTGAAGTGTTCTTGCCTCCACCTACAGTAGTCTACAACTGGAGTGGGCAGAGTAACTGGGTGGAGTGGCTTGAGTAACTGTTGTGTGGTTGAAGTGACTGGAGTAACTGTGAAATGTGTTAAACAGCTTAATATTTTAAAAAGTATAAATAGTAGTAAAAAAGTTAAAGAAGTCCCATCATTAGCTGAAAGAGCTGAACATTTTTTTTCAAAAATGATTTTTTTTTAAAAAATAATTTTTTTTTTTTTTTCAAAAATGATTTTTTTTTCAAAAATGATTTTTTTTTTAATTATTATTTTTTTTTCATGGGGTGGTCATAATGTTTTGGCTGATCATGGGGTGGTCATAATATTTTGGCTGATCATGTTGTGGTCATAATGTTTTGGCTGATAATGGGGTGGTCATAAATTATTTGGGTGATCATGGGGTGGTCATAATGTTTTGGCTGATCATGGGGTGGTCATAATGTTTTGGCTGATTATGGCGTGGACATAATGTTTTGGCTGATTATGGCGTGGACATAATGTTTTGGCTGATTATGGCATGGACATAATGTTTTGGCTGATCATGGGGTTGTCATAATGTTTTAACTGATCATGGGGTTGTCAGCTTTTGTCACCTCCCACTCTAGTTTTGAACATTTAGCCATTCATTCCTATGGGATCAATTTCGCCGCAAAACCGGCGATATTTCATGAACCATTCGGCGAAACGTTCCAGAAAGTAATAGCTCACCAATCGGGAACAATCTGCACGTTTCAGTATATTACTGTCTATGTAGTGTAAAAGCTGTGGAAGGAGTTAGGGTGGTAAATTTGGCTATAATAATAATAATAATAATATATATGTGCGATAACAGTAAGTGGTCCTGCTATGCAAGAACACTTAATACAAGAATAATAAAGAATAGAATAAAATTTAATTGAATGTAATAAAATAGAACATGACCGTCTTCCGAAATTCGAATTCCGAATAGTATGAATTCGAAAATAGATTGGAATATAATTCAAAACAATGGAAGCTAAAATAGAAAAGAATAGAAAAACAATAGAACAGAATAGAATAAAATATAATATATATTATATTTTATTCTATTCTATTGTTTTTCTTTTCTTTTTTCTATTCTAATCTTTTCTAATCTAATTTGAATTCATTTTATATGAAATTTGAATTTCTTATAGAATGAAATCAAAGTTGAATAGAAAAGATTAGAATAGATTAGTTTCGAATTCGAACAGATTTTGACTGAATTCAAAAAAAGTCGATCAAATTTGGAAAATTTGATCATATTCGAAAAAAATCTACCGGATTACAAAAAACTATCAAATTAGAAAAGATTCTACCGTATTCGAAAAAATTTGACCGAATTCGAAAAAGTAAACTATATATATAACCATTTTCCAAAATTTGAATTTTGTATAGAATGAAATCGAATTAGAATAGAAAAGATTAGAATAGAATAGAAAATAGTAGAAAAGAATAAACTAGAACAAAAATTGTACATTTATCCCAACCCAAGCTGTGCCACACAGGTGTCTGACCCAATTATCTAATCAATGAGAATAAATTTAACCCTTAATGCTACTAAAACCACAAAACTCCATACACACCGTGGATACAAATCACAACTAATAAATATTTACAAATGAATAAGACAATGAGAGCATCGATATGTAAATGAATCATATCATAGGAACAATGTCCCATCACTGTCTCACTCCCTATCATTAAAAAGCTGAAAAAAAAAACATTGTCATTCCTAAAAATTGAAACAGTGTCGATAATTCACATTTGTATTTTATAATGCTACTGTAACATTTCCAGAGGGTGTCACTTCAATGCAATTTCCCCTGTTACAATGTGATTCTTCTTTGCTTCAATTTTATTCCAATGCATGCATAAAGAATGCAGGCATTCAGAATCTCGAATCATATCCATTGAATCTAAGGGAAAGAAAAAGCATATATATACACATATATATATATATATATATATATATATATATATATATATATATATATATATATATATATATATATATATATATATATATATATATATATATAAAAGTATACACATGTATATTACTTTAAAAATCCCTGTCCATGTATCTTACAAAAATAGATAAAGATCATAGTCTCTATTCATCCCATTCAGATGAAGAGACTGTAACCTATAAATCCACCATACCTCACGTTTTTTTGAGTTTTAAAATTCTGTCACCACCTCTTCTATCACGGAATACCTCCTCCAATACCATAAAATGTAACTCTGATTCTTTATGTCCTTTCTCTGAAAAGTGTCTCAATACTGGTAAACCTGGTTGTGAATGTCATTACTGAATGTCATTACTGACAATGCGTGTTACCCTTAGTGGTTGGCTCCTCATAATAGATTTAAAGACATGTGGCGGGTGATAACTGTTAAATAGTAGCAGCTGGTTTCTGTCAGTAGATTTAGTGTACAGATCGGAGTCAATATGACCTTGATCTATGTAGATCCTTGTGTCCAAGAATGGAACCGAGTCATCCCCAATGTGCATCTTAAATTGTATGTCTGGGGAAAACCCATTCAACATGTCATCAAACATTTTTAAGGATTCAATGTTGCCCCGCCATATCACAAATATGTCATCTATATAATGCCACCAGGTGGCGCAATGACTCTTAAAATATTCATTATTAAAAACATATCTGTGTTCAAATTCATTCATGAATCAACATGCGCACGGCAGGGCAACATTGGAGCCCATCGCAACACCACTTTGCTGCACATAAAACTGTTCCTTAAATAAAAAATAATTTTTATCTTTATCTATTTTTGTAAGATACACGGACAGGGATTTTTTAAGTATATACATGTATATATATATATATATATATATATATATATATATATATATATATATTATATTTTTTCTATGCTGTTCTATTAGTCTCTATTTTATTCTAATCTTTTCTATTCAAATGCAAATTCATTCTATACGAAATTCAAATTTCAGAAGATGGCTTCTGAAATTTGCATTTTGTATAGAATTTGAATAGAAAAGATTAGAATAGAAAATAATAGAAAAGAATAGCATATATATATATAAAACATCTTCCGAAATTCAAATTTCATATAGAGTAAAATCAAATTTGAATAGAAAATAATAGAAAAGATTAGGATAGAGTAGAAAATAATAGACTAGAAAAACAATAGAACAGAGTAGAATAAAATTTTTCTATTCCGTTCTATTGTTTTTCTATGCTATTCTTTTCTATTATTTTCTATTCTATTCTAATCTTTTCTATTAAAATTTTAGAAATTTCAGAAATTCTGAAATTCTAATAAAATAGAGAAACAAAAGAACAGAATAGAATAAAATAATATATATCATATTTTATTCTATTCTGTTCTATTGTTTTTCTAGTCTATTCTTTTCTATTCTATTCTAATTCATTCTATACGAAATTCGAATTTCAGAAAATGGTTATATAAATATTTATATATAGAATGAAATAGAATTCTAAAAGAAAAGACTAGACTAGAAAAAACAATAGAACAGAATAGAAACAGATATAATATATATAAAAAATATAATATATCCTATTCTAATCCTTTCTATTCGAATTCAAATTAATTCTGTACCAAATTCGAATTTCGGAAGATGGTTTTATATATATATATATATATATAAATATATATATATATATATATATATATATATATATATATATATATATATATATATATATATATATATATATATATATACACATATATATATATATATATATATATCCACCATCTTCCGAAATTCGAATTTGGTACAGAATTAATTCTAATAGAAAAGATTAGAATAGAATATATTATATTTTTTTCTATTCTGTTCTATTCTTTTTCTATTATTTTCTATTCTATTCTAATTCGATTTCATTCTATTAGTTAAGTGGCCTCTATGATGAAATATTAAAGTAGCAAATATAAATGTACCATCATCCAGAAATCAATAATCAAAGGGGTTGGAAGCCAGATCCCCAGTCAGGCGACCAAAAACAGGAGCATATTGGACTATTCCGGTACAATAATAGTGGATAATAATATGAAGCATATAACGATAAAGATAAAAATTATAATAGTTTTTATTGATGCAGAGGACAAAACAATGGTAATAAAATGAGACATAATAAAAGTACAGGTATATCACCAGTGGGATCATTGGTATACAGTACAACACAAAATCTCAGATATCATGTTCCTCGACTAGTTTCGCGGACATAAACCGCTTCATCAGGAGGGAATCTAGAGATGATTATATTCTGACTAAACAGTCTGAACCTGACAAATAGAAAATATACAATGGAGTTTACCAAAGTACATAGTAAATACAATTATATTCCAGCATCAACATTCACAACAGCGTAATACAAAATTGTGGGGGGAACAGGGGCGAATCTGCTTACCCAGGTCCCAACAGGCCCCAGGCGCGTGGCCCCACCGCCCGAGGATGATCTCCCACGGCGACCTGGGGGAACTAACAAGATGACGGGGGTAATTAGCATAGGATGAATATTGTAAAGTAATAAGTAACCTGGATTACCACACACAGGAAGTGAAGCATAAAACGTGGAGGTAGTGATGGAAAGTTAATGGTAACAAGGTGGGTGACTCGTGAAAGATGTGAAAAATGGCATGAAGTGAACCTACAGTGTGCGAGGAGTGAAAAGGATTGAGTAATGGAGTGAAAAAAAGTACTGAGAAACAGAAGGCAATTTAGTGTTGGGTGGTGTGAAGGTGAAGAGATGAAGGGTGAGGGAATAGGGACAGAGGAAGGGCAAGAGGAAAGAGGATGGGGCTGGGGACAAAGGGGAGGGGAAGAGGGAGGTAGGGGGAAAGATAGGGAATGGCGGGGGGGGAAGGGGGAGGGAGGAGGAAGGGGAGAAATGGAAGGAAGGAGCAGGGAAAATTGGGGGGGGAGGAAGGGGGGATGGAAGAGGAGGGTTGGAGGGAAGGGGGGATGGAAGAGGAGGGTTGGAGGGAAGGGGGGGGAAGGGGGGGGAGGGAAGGGGGAGAGACAGAAGGGGGATGTGACAGTGTGAGCTAAGGTGAATGGGAGGTACAGGTACCTGGTACTAGTGTAAGCACGGATGAATTCCCAGGGGAGGCATCCTGCCAGGGCAGATGCCATCATAAGGTAAATGGGGAGATAATATGGACTGTAAGCGATGGGTGAACACGAAACAAAGCGTGTTCACCTCAGCCTAGGGCAACTGCAGGGAAACAAACCAGTGTGTTAGATAAGACCAATATTCTTGCCCAGGGGTACGGGACTTGAGTGAGACGATAGGTAGGTACTAACCTCAAACTGGCGCTAGGCTGGTAAGGATACAGAGACCTGGGGGTCAAGGACCGACCGTCAGACTGACAGGCATAGCCTGCCATTTGTAGCTCCCAACCCTGTGACGCTGCGCCGCGCTCCAATGGGGCGCCGGCGCAAGACGTCACAGGGTCAGAGGTTCCACAGGGCGCGCGCGCGAGGGGGTCGCGCGCGCACGCATGCGCACCGGCCATCTGGCCACGGGAAAGACGTCCCTGCCGGGACCAGTGCAAGAGGAGGGGGCGGTCCCGTATCCGAGACCGATCCCTCCACCAGGGACCTCACCGGGCCGCCGAGGGAAGACACAGGAGGAGGGGCCCACGCCGGCGCCCTGGCCAGGACCAGGACTGGGAAAGCAGAGTCACAGTACAAAAAATAATAAACCAACGATTGGGAGGTTAATAAAGCATGAACAAAAGGATTAATAATAATAGAAGGAGCTTGGAAAACTTGAATAGGTGAACCAGGGATTGGTAAATACCCTAGAAACCGGTGCAGTGGCCCCTCCGAGGCATAAACCCATAGACACCTAATTGCATAGATTGCATATAAGTTAAGGAGGGCCAGGGACAGAACCACATGATTGGGTAAAAGCATGTAGCCAAGGTAAAGATGTCTAGGCCAACCTAATGGGCATCTGTCTCGGAGGGTTGCATCGGGGCTGATAATTAGCCATAGTGGTAATAAAGTAAGATAAAATTATATGTAAAGAGAGGCCTCCCTCAGAGACACAAAGTGTATGTGTCAGTGGGGGTAAATTTAAAAATGAAGGGTGGGATAGCTGGGGTCTGTAGGGTGGAGGGCAAAGGATAACCCATCACTAAAACAGCCCACCCAAGCATCCCACTCGACATAGTTACGGGTGTGTTATCCACCCAATGTATACGATTAGTTAAGTGGCCTCTATGATGAAATATTAAAGTAGCAAATATAAATGTACCATCATCCAGAAATCAATAATCAAAGGGGTTGGAAGGCAGATCCCCAGTCAGGCGACCAAAAACAGGAGCATATTGGACTATTCCGGTACAATAATAGTGGATAATAATATGAAGCATATAACGATAAAAATAAAAATTATAATAGTTTTTATTTATGCAGAGGACAAAACAATGGTAATAAAATGAGACATAATAAAAGTACAGGTATATCACCAGTGGGATCATTGGTATACAGTACAACACAAAATCTCAGATATCATGTTCCTCGACTAGTTTCGTGGACATAAACCGCTTCATCAGGAGTGAATCTAGAGATGATTATATTCTGACTAAACAGTCTGAACCTGACAAATAGAAAATATACAATGGAGTTTACCAAAGTACATAGTAAATACAATTATATTCCAGCATCAACATTCACAACAGGGTAATACAAAATTGTGGGGGGAACAGGGGCGAATCTATACAAAATTCGAATTTCAGAAGATGTTAGATATATATATCTATATATAGATATAGATATATATAGATATATCTATATCTATATATAGATATATATATCATATTTTTTTCTGTTCTGTGCTATTGTTTTTCTATGCTATTCTTTTCTAGTATTTTCTATTTCTATATTATTCTATTCTAATCTTTTCTATTCAAATTCGATTTCATTCTATACAAATTTCGAATTTCGGAAAATGGTTATATATAGTTTACTTTTTCAAATTCGGTCAAATTTTTTCGAATGCGGTAGAATTATTTCAAATTTGATAGTTTTTTCGAATTCGGTAGATTTTTTTTGCGAATGCGGTAGATTTTTTTCGAATACGAAACAAAACGAATCCTGAAAACGAATTTAACAAATGCAATGAATTTAACTTAACAAATTTAGTTAAGTAACGAATCGAAACGAAACAAAACTAAACAAATTTTTTCATCCTGCACATGTCTAATAGATATACATAGTTAGAGTAGTCAGAGATCAATAGGAAAGGGGATATATAATAGGTTTCTCCTGCCATATTTACATGGCAGTTAATGCCTATAACCATGCATCTGTCTTCGGTGTCAAGCTTGGCATTCGGTATACAGTTAGCATGGGGTCGGCATATATGTAGATCGATTGCTGTTCAGATATCACATGGCTCACCGTTTAACTCCTGCTTCCTTGCTAGGGGCCATTCTCAGCATCCTTATATGCCTCCAATCCAGCTGATGTTCATCACCCGGCGGATGACGTCGCTGGATCCGACTCTCACTGCGCATGCATGAGTTCACGCACTGACCAAATAGTGGGTGCGGCCAGCGTCCTGGTGGGAATGGATTGTAGCTCTCTAAGGAGCATCCCCATTTACTGGAGAGGCGCGTTGCCGCTGGGGGAGTTAAACCTTGAGCTGTCCCACACCACAGTCAATCTAGGGGCAGTGCAAAAGACAGCATTCATAACAGTTTATAACTTTGCATAGACATAGGATAGAGGCAGCCTGGTTATAAAGGTTAACCATGGCTGTCCTACTAGCCTTATTACAAACAGATACATATAAATACAGAGATATTAATATATTAAACTTTGCATTTTAGTTGATATTGTGCTAATTATTAGTTTTGATTCTGTTTTAGAATTGAGAAGAAAGGAGTTGAATCAGTGGGTCTCACCAGATCGAGTGTGTTGGTCCCATACAATAGAGACAGGGACAGGTCCAACCTAATCAATATATAAAGATATTTCAAAAACTGGTTACAGAAATGCTTTATATGTATGACTCATTTAGACCGGGGGTATGTTATAGTTTCAACGCTCAATCCAGACAGCTTCTCGCTGTAGGATTATGTGATCCCAGTCTACTCCACGAACATCCTCAGGGATCATTTCAAGCACCACAAAAAATTGGCCACTTCAGGCAAATTTGGTCACTGTGCGTGTGCGATCTCACGCATGTGCAGTGAGGAGAGTCAGATCCACCGGCTGATGAACGTCAGCTGGATTGGAGGCATACATGGAAGCAGGAGTTAAATAGTGAGTCATGCGATATCTAAATAGCAATCTACCTACATATATGCAGACCCCATGCTAACTGTATATCAAATGCCAAGCTTGGCACCGGAGAGAGACGCATGGTTATAGCCATTAACTGCCATGTAAATATGGCAGGAAAAACCTATTATATATCCCCTTTCCCTATTGATCTCTGATTACTCTATGTATATCTATCAGGGGATGCTATCTTGCTGTGACACATCATATGAATAGATCACCATTTAAACACCAGTCAACAACAGCCTGGCAATAGACTGCTAAATAATAACCAGCTGTAACTATCAATACTCCTGCATTTCCTTTTCCCAGGGTTTTATACTCGGACATCTTGACTTAACAGGTCGGTAGTCCAATATATCAGTCTTTTAAGCACTCCATCTCACTTTCTTCTATTGTTTAACTCTAAACACTTAATTTTCACTCTTTCCTTCTATTTGATCCCACTATGCTCCCTTTTTCCCCCCTTTCTTAATTCCTTACCTTTCCTTCTTTCTTTGTTTCCCCCCTTTTCCCTACCCCTCATTTCCACCCCCTCCTCTTTCAACCCCCCCTCTCTTCTGCCCCCCTCTTTCCTTCTTTTTTTCTTTTCTTTTAATTCTGTTTTCTTGTACCACACACCTTATAGATGATTGTCAGAGGATATACCATACTACCTATACATTTTATAAATGTAAAATTCAGTGGTCCTAGGTGCTTCCCGTGTCCGCCGTGGGGGGAAAATTGCCTTTGGGTGCCTCTGTCATTGCTGCCACACTGCCGCAGTCTCCCCCTTCTCTAGGGAAGCAGTGCCTATGTATCCTTCTCAGAACTCATATCAATCTTATACAATATTAAAGAAAATAACCTTCAAGTTTTGAAATATACATTAATGTCATAAACAATGGTTTAAAAATGAAATTATGATTTATCTCAATAGATGCTTATGACTGGCTCCTTCTGAAGAAGCAGTAATTGCTGCGTAACTAGTTAAGGACAATTGCCAAGACGCATCATATCCGATACCCCACTTAAACACTGGGGGTCACCTTCATTTCTTGTAAAATTGTTTGAAGCAGCATACAAGGCTGTAATTATCAATTGTATTTATTTTGTCAATGTGGTTTTGTCCCACAATGTTTTTATATTCTATATATTATTACATTTCTTTTATATAAAATCATATATACGCTTGTCTACGCCCTTGAGGTACCGAGATAGTCCAAACTTTTCTTCCTTTTTCCAGGGGTACTTCTGAGGTGCCTCTAGGTACCTATTTCTATACATTACTGTGCAAAAGTATATAGAAACAAGGCAAAGGGACTCGACTACTGAATGCATGAAAACATAGGAACTGGGGTGCAGAAAAATTGCAGCAGGTGCTCTGGACTGATGAGTTAAAATTTGAACTATTTGGCTGTAGCCAGTTTGTTCGCAAAGGGCTGGAGAGCGGTACAATGAGTGTCTGCAGGCAACGATGAATTATGGTGGAGGTGCTTTGCAAGTTTGGGGCTGCATCTCTGTAAATAAAGTTGGTCAGGATCAATGGTGTTCTCAGGGCTAATACAGGCAAATACTTATCCATAATGCCATACCATTAGGGAGGAGTGTGATTGGCCCCAAATTTATTCTGCAGCAAGACAACAAAGCCCTGATCGCAATATCATTGAGTCTGTCAGGGATTGTATGACAGAAGGATTTAAGGCAGCCTATATCCACAGAAGATCTGTGGTTAGTTCTCCAAGATGTTTGGACAACCTACCTGCCGAGTTCCTTCAAAAACTGTGTGCAAATGTACCTAGAAGAATTGATGCTGATATGAAAGCCAAATGGTAGTCACACCAAATATTGATTTGATTTAGATTTTTCTTCTGGTCGCTCACTTTGCATTTTTTAAAATCGATAAAAATATACAATTAAAAAATATATTTTGAAAGCATTCTTACTTTACAGCATTTCTTCACATCTGCCTAAAAGTTTTGCACATTATTGTATACTAATTACAAATCACAGAGATCTGATTTCTGATGGATAAATAAGGGATAACTTAGGAAACAGCGATCACAGAGTAATTGCATTCAGCATTAAAGAAGAAGTACAGCCAAAGCTCGTTTGGCTATACTTCTGTGGATCACCGGAGTGCAGATAATTTTGCAGCTGTGACCCGTCAGCAGATAATGGGCTGAATCCCGCTGTCGGCTGACGTCACACAGAGCCAGTCCAGGCTCGTGAAAGATTGCGACCATATGGTCGGGATCTGCCCACATGCCTGGACCGGCACCCGGCTCAGTCTCTTAGCAATCCTCAGAGCCTGAGCCGGCTTCTCCCACCCCCTCCACAGCCCAGGGTTCCAGCAATATAAGTATGCAATAAAGCTTAAACCTGGAGTCCAGCTTTAAAAAAAAATTGTAATTGTTTTTATACAGTGCTATAACCACTTGCCACCCTACTCATGCAGATATACTGCGGCAGGGCAGCACGGGTAGGCTCAGTAACATATATGCATGATTGAGCCTGCTGCAGTTTAGGACCAGACACAGCGGAACACTGTTACTGATAACCGGCATCATGTGTATTGGTCATAGCAATCACATGATACCAATGTAAACAACCTGTCATGAATGGCTTTTCATTCATGAACACTTTGTTTACTGTTGTGGTCTGTGATTGGCCCAAAGCAATCGCATGGTACCTGGCTACCTGTACCATGTGATTAATCAAATTATTTTTTGGCATACCTCTTAAAGGTCCCATGGGCATTTTGTCTGTATGAGAGATTTCAAGGTACTGGTAGAGAAGGCAGAGACTAATCAGAAGTCCACAATGAGGCCCTATCCCCCACAAGGGGATCCATGCCCCTTTAGATCCAACTGCACCCTCTTTTACATGTTAGGGACTCTGATCATGCAGAAGAAACTGCATTGGGGCAGACACATTGCTGCAGTTATCCACGTCTTCAACAGTATAGAAGATTATGCCACTTGTTACTCCCCATACATGCTCATGTTTGGAAGAGAGGCATGACTGCCAGTTGACTTGGCCTTTGGTACTTCAATCACCAAGACCTCTGTTGCGACTTACAGAGGATATGTGGATCAGCTTAGGAAAAGTCTGAAGACTGCATATGGGAAGGCCCAAGCTGTTTCAGATACTTGATGCCAGCATAACAAAAGAATCTTTGAGCTAAGGGATAGAGTTCAAGATTTAAAGCTGGGTGATCATGTACTGCTGAGGAATTTGGGCATCCCCAGCAAGCACAAGCTACGTGACCAATGGAGATCCCAGCTCTATATCATCTGCAAGCAACTGTCCAGCTTGCCAGTGTATCAGATCTGCCCAGAGGGCAAGACGGGGCCTTGAATGTTTAGCACTGGAATCATCTTCTGTCCCTGACAGACTGTTCAGGTGTCATAGCAAACTGAGCCATTACCAATTAACTCAAGCTTGCCAAGGCAAGGCCCAGTAATCCAATTGGATCCTTGCCTGAGGGAGAAGAGGAGGAAGATGGTGCAGATGATATCTGTATGGAATGGTTGTGGCCATCTGCATCAATAGATGCCACTCCATCCACTTCTGTCACTTAGACTTTTCCAGGGACTCTCAAGCATGTTGCTCCTGACACTATGGGTTGATTTACTAAAAAGGCAAATATACTGTGCACTTGCTCTAGATCTGAGGGGGACATGCAAGGAAAATAAAAAACAAAATTTTTGCTTGCACTTGAATGGATGATAAAAATCAGCAGAGCTTCCCCTCATTTCAGATCTTCCTCTCAGATCTAGAGCAAATGCACTTCCAAGAGCACTTGTAGTGCACAGTATATTTGCATTTAGTAAATCAACCTCTATGTCTTTTCCTCAAAAGGAAGCAAGACGAGGGGTTGTCTGTTCAAATGATTGAGTGGAAGTAGAGAACCCTCAGCCAGCCCCTGAATCTGATGAAGAACCTCCAGAAGACAGAACATCTGAGCCAAAAGGAACAAACGATATGTCCTCCTAAAAGACTTATATACGACTCCCAGGCCACAGTTCAGAAGAGGCTGTGTCAACAGCTCAAACATCAGAAGAGATGTTTGTTGTTAAGTTATCTCATGATGTTATATCAAGATTGATATTATATTTGTCTTCATTAATGTTACCTTTTTCGGGACCAAAGACTTTTTAGTGCGGGGGGGGTAGATGTGCTACTCAGCATGGAGAGCTCACTCACACTGCTGTGCTGCTGCCCTGGGCCTGCCCATTAATGCTGGAAGAACTGTGAAAGCCTATACAGGGAGGACAGTCTCACGTAGAAAGTGAGTGGAGAAATGTGTGCTGGCTGAAGCTCCTGTGACTGTCAAGAGGGTGCTAAGCATCCTGGAAGGGGATAGTGTGTGCTGCAGAGAGCTGGAGGAGAAAAGTCACAGGCTGCTGCTGAGAAATGGCATTGCAGAAGTGGGGAAACTGTGTGCTTCACTGTGTGTATAGCAGGCTGAGCCACCATAGGTCCTACAGGACTGTTCTGTTGCTTTGAAATTACAGTGGGGATGGAAAGTGCAGCAGAATTTTTTTTTGTAACCTTGGCCAGATCTGTGCCTTGCCACAATTCTGTCAATGAGCTCTTCAGGCAATTCCTTTGACCTCATGATTCTCATTTGCTCTGACATGCACTGTGAGCTGTACGGTCCTATATAGACAGGTGTGTGGTTTTCCTAATCAAGTCCAATCAGTATAATCAAACACAGCTGGACTGAAAGGAAGGTGTAGAACCATCTCAAGGATGATCAGAAGAAATGGACAGCACCTGAGTTAAATATATGAGTGTCACAGCAAAGGGTCTGAATACTTAGGACCATGTGATATTTCTGCAAAAATGTCAACAATACTGTGTTTTTCTGTCAATATGGTGTGCTGGGTGTACATTAATGAGGAAAAAAATGAACTTAAATTATTTTAGCAAATGGCTGCCATATAACAAAGAGTGAAAAATTTAAGGGGATCTGAATACTTTTCGTCCCCACTGTACATCCCCTATGTGATAGCATTAAAAATAAAAAAATAAAAAACGTAAAAACAAAAATTAAAAAAAAGTGATCCTTCCCACCCCCACATACGCAGACATACATACACAAATGCATCCGTTGGGATGCCTACATAAAATAAATAAAAGCCAATTGTGCTACACATGTTACATGTCACCGCACACACCAGAGTGAGATCAACAATTTTAGCACCAGAGCTCATGGGTAATGCTAAACTGATGACCCGTAGGGGCTGTTAAATCATCACCTATGGAAAATATAATGTATTGACATTTTTTTTGCTGTTTCACAGGTACATGCAATTTTTATGCTTGGCATGTTGGGTGTTGGAAGGCAACATGATTTAATATCCTATTTCTGGAGTTTTAATGCCTGGTGGATACAGCCATTTGACCTATGTTGGAAAATGTCATCTTGAAACGCCAGTACAGACAGTTTAACCAGCAGGGTGTTCGTGAGGAGTCATAAATGGGAATGCATATCCTAACAGGATATTCTCGCCTAGGCATCCTGAGGTGAAGTACAGGGGTAGTGAAGCACCAGATAAGACCTCCTGGGGAAGTGTGAATTAAAATGTTCTGAGTTACAGGAGATCAAAGACCAGCTGTCACTGAAAGATGACCCGTGTCAAACAGCGGTGATACTTGGACGAATGCTGCCCCTAGTGGACACTACAGCATGCTTCCTGGAAGATGTACTGGAGAAGAATATACTTCCTGGTGTTTAGGAAGGACTGCCTCTAATGAATTTTTCATTGGACAGTGGGTGTTTGTGTGGGTGGTGTCTCTGTGGGCTTTAAAAGTACTGACTGGCTGGAGTTACCACCTCCTTTCCATTGAGCTCAGCATCTCGAGGAGGACCTTATGTAAAGTATAATTTATGTTCTTGTGTTAAATGGGCGGTAATATTTTCCTTTAGTGTTTTTATGTTAGCATTCCTACTTTCTTGGGAAATAAATGAGACCCTTGCTTTGTTAAAGCAGTGTGTTTATTTTTATATCCAACCTTGTTATTGTATCATCACCATTAACATTATCAGAGCTTTGATAAACTAGCTAATTATAGGAATAGACAAGTTAATACAGATTTATAATAAATAGGGGGAATCCAAAAAAAAAATATTTATTTTATTTGGCACCCCAGAAGCAGGAGTGTGGAAATAAATTCTGCGCAGAATCCAAGACCCTAACGTATTTTTGTCTTGAGTTCCCATAAGCTAAGGAGTCCTCAACTCTACAAGACCCAGAACTGAAAGCATTTCTCTACTGTGGACAAGATTCGCACTGGTTCATGAATTCTGAAGCCCTGCTTGAGTGGTCCTGAAAGTTCTGTGGAATAATACTCAATCAGTGAGCGGACATGCAGATCTGGTTAGTATAGTGTTTAAGATTTTTTGGCTGGTATACTGTGTATGTGTTAAAGTTTATTGTATTGCTAATGCAAATAGTTTTAGGCCTGTTAGCTGTTCAGTTGTGCAAGCTAAGGGCAGATCACCCTTGGTTAACTGATGTACCCTGCAGATTTATAGGATAAACCAAACATCTTTGAGGAGAAAGTAGGAGAAATATTTTTTTGTATCCACGGGAAAGTGAAATAGCTTTGCTCTAACAGAAGATCAATGTGGCCTACGATTTGAGATAAGAGGGCTAAAATCAGTGATGGTAAGGAGAGAGTAGGGCACTGATTTAACTACTTCCCACCCGGCCACTGTACATAAATGGCTGGGTGGGTGCTCTCTCCTATGTGGACGCTCAGGAACGTCCCTCAGAAGGAGCGTGCCCGCGCAGCGGCACGATCCCGATGCGCTCGTGTCACCCGGACACGGCGCATCTCCGATCTGCAGGAGGGCTGTGACTGGCCCTCCTGATCACATGATGGCCATGTCCAATCACAGGCGTCATGTGATGTAAATAGAGAGACGGTTGCTAGGCAATCGGCTCTCCTCTCCTCACACAGAAGTTGTCAGTGAGGAGAGGAGAGCGGATCGCTGCAGCCGGCTGGTATGCAATGAGTATGAGCTGTTTTTTACAGCTTTTTACTCACTGATCACCAGTCTAGTGTCTCCACAGTGTAAACACACAAAGTTAACACACATGTCCCCAAAACACCTGCCCCCACATATGTAACCGGAAAATCACAAAATGTCCCAATGATTATCTGCACACACGAACAAATTATTATACACTTAACGGGATTTTTTTTACCAAAAACATGTAGCAGAATACATTTTGGCTTAAATTTATGACAAACTTTGATTTTATTGGATTTCTTTTAAAATAGAAAGAAGAAAATATTGTTTTTTTTTCCAAATTTCCGCTCTTTTTTAGCTTATATCGCAAAAAATAAAAAACGGAGTCGTGATTAAATACCACCAAAAGAAAGCTCTATTTGTGTGAACAAAATGATAAAAACTTCATTTTGGTACAGCATTGCATGACCGTGAAATTGTCATTGAAAGTGCAAGAGTGCTGAAAGCTGAAAATTGGTCTGGGAAGGAAGGGGGTGAAAGTGCCCACTATTGATGTGGTTAATAGTGTGCTTCTTCCTGTAGGACTACAAGTCCATATTAGCTTGGGAACAGCTGTATCTGTGTATTTGTATCTCTGTGTCTGCTGCTGTACAGACTGGTTAGGCAAGCTCCAGTGTGAAGGTAATTAGCATATCAATGGGGGTCATTGAAGATTTTCTTAGGAGACATGCCTGTGTCAGTTTTAACAGTTGCAGAGAAAATGCATTGATTGTTTAATAAATCATTAAATTGGTGAATCAATGTGATGTTCAATATGATAAAATGAAAAATAAACCGTCATCTAAGAAAGGCAAGAAAGCAAGAATGGCGAATCTGGTATGCATGCTGTTGAGAATAAAGGAGATTGCTGAACAAAAAGAAATGCAGAGGTATATCGAGAGACAGCAGTTAATAGATCAGATACAAATGCAGATGCAAATGTTTGTGATCACATTGAACAACTGGTGACTGAGAAGTATGTATTGGAACAGAAAATTGATGAATTGGAAGAAACAGGTAAGCTAAGAGAAAGTTGTACTGCCTCTTTAAATTAAAGAGGCTGAGAATGAGCATATTATAATACTACTTAGGAGGGAGTTACATGAAGCCCAGTCTGCCATAATGGAGTTATTCTCCAAACAGGCAAAGGCTGAGCAGTATCAATGTTCAGCACCGATAGAGGCTCTGGAGCAGGGGTCTCAAACTGGCAGCCCTCCAGCTATTGTAAAACTTCAACTTCCATGAGGCATTGCAAAGCTGACAGTTACAAGCATGACTACCTCAGGCAGAGGCATGATGGGACTTGTAGTTCCGCAACAGCTGGAGGGCCACCACTTTGAGACCCCTGCTCTAGAGCAACGGTTAGGGAACAGTACTACAAAAGAAGCAAATACTCTTGCGCACAGGTATCTTCTACTAGTAAGTTTGTTTTTTATTTCATTAAGTCTCTGATCACGGCACAGCGGGTCACTCACGATCCACTGTACCCTCATCATCTGACTTTTTGGGATGGAGGAAAAAAAGTTTGGGGGATGAAAGCTAATAAAATGTAGCAATTGGTTACGGTCCCTGGGTTTCACATATAAGTCAGTAGTAATCTGCCCATTGTTCAATTTAGGTAGAGTATCAAGAAAGGAGATCTCATTTTTACCAATTTCAATGTTAAACTTTAATCCAGGTACTAAATGGTTAATGTATTTATCAAATAAGTATAGGCTTTCCATGTTACCATCCCATATAGCGAAAATATCGTCCACAACTCTGTACCAACATTGACAATGTTTTAAAAATAAATCATTGACATAAATAAAGGACGTCTCTATCATATTCATAAATGCGTTCGCATATGGGGGTGCAACATTTGAACCCATCGCTGCTCCGATGTATAGATATATCTATATATATAGATATATAGATATCTATATATATATCTATATATAGATATATCTATATCTATATATAGATATATATATAGATATATATCTATATATAGATATATCTATCTATCTATATATATAGATAGATATATATCTATAGATATCTATAGATATATATCTATAGATAGATATATATCTATATAGATATATATCTATATATAGATATATAAATCTATATCTATCTCTCTATCTATCTATCTATATCTATATATAGATATATATCTTTATATATCTATATATATATCTTTATATATCTATATATAGATATATATATATATATATATATATATAGATATATATATCTATAGATATCTAGATATCTATATATATATATATATATATATATATATATATATATCTATAGATATCTATAGATATATATCTATATCTATAGATATATATAGATATATATCTATAGATATATATAGATATATATCTATATCTATATATATCTATAGATATATATCTATATATATTTATATATAGATATCTATCGATAGATAGATCGATCGATATATAGATAGCGGGCGGCACAGTGGTGTAGTGGGTAGCACTCTCGCCTAGCAGTAAGAAGGGTCGCTGGTTCGAATCCCAACCATGACACTACCTGCCTGGAGTGTGTATGTTCTCCTTGTGCCTGCATGGGTTTCCTCCGGGTACTCCCACACTCCAAAGACATGCTGGTAGGTTAATTGGATCCTGTCTAAATTGTCCCTAGTATGTGTATAAATGTGAGTTAGGGACCTTAGATTGTAAGCTCCTTGAGGGTAGGGACTGATGTGAATGTACAATGTATATGTAAAGCGCTGCGTAAATTGATGGCGCTATATAAGTACCTGAAATAAATAAATATATATATCTATAGATCTATATATAAATAAACTTGTTTAAAATGGTTAGATTCTTCTTAGACAATAAAAATTAAAATTAACCATTGGAATATACACATGTATACACATACATGTGTATGCACACACATATATATGTGCACCCCAGAAAGAGATATATATATATATATATATATATATATATATATATATATATATATATGTGATATAGATAAAATACACACACATAAAAGCATGAACACACAGACACCACAATTCTACCATATGCCCAAAGTTTCCCCAGGTAGACCAATAATAGCGGGGATTGACAGTCTCTCTAGCAATCTGGGTTGTTACATTGATTATTTTCTGCAAGATATAGTGACCAATCTGCCATCCTTTGTAAGAGATTCTGGCCAGATGCTCGAAATCCTGTCCAATTACAAATGGCTGCCCAACTATAGATGGCTCTCCCTGGATGTAGCCTCGCTATATACATCAATAGACCATGTATATGGCCTAAGAGCAATCAATCACTTTCTGTTAAAGGATGACAGATTTAATCCTCTAAAAGTGAAATTTCTGTTGGATTGTGTAGGCTTTTCTCTCACACATAATTACTTTTCCTTTCTGGGTGAATACTATCTGCAGACCAAAGGTACAGCTATGGGGGCTAGGTTTGCCCCCAGCTACGCAAATATCTTTATGGGCTTTTGGGAAGATGCCTACATATGGAAAAACAACCCCTTCGGGGCAAACCTGGTCCTATATGCCTGATACATCGACAATATTCTCATAATCTGGGATGGGTCAGATCAAGACCTCTGTAACTTTTTGGAATATTGCAGGAATAATCCTTTCGGTATAGAATTTACCCATGTCAAGGTGACCCAAATGGAGATATTTTCTCCAAAATGCATTTTAAACCTAGTGGAGGTAACTCTTATTTACATGCTAAAAACAATCACCAATCCAAGATGGATACAGAACGTTCCCTATGGACAATTCTGTCGCTTAAAGCACACGTGCACCAAAAAAGAGGATTACTTGGAACAAAGCAAGCTTCTTACACAGAAGTTTAAAGAAAAAGGCTATGACGCTAGTCATATAGAGACAGCCTGCAATAAGTATCTGGCTCTCTATGATAACCCATTGGGTGAAAACAATAATAAGAAATCACGATGTCAGATTACCCCCGATAGTCGACAGGTTAGATTCTCCACCCAGTACACCAAGGCCTTTGAAATTCAGAATATCATCAAAAGAATTTGGAATATTCTTAAACACGACCCTGTGTTGGGTATAATACTCCCTGATCATCCTAGCACTGTCTTTCGAAAGCCCCGCGATCTAAGAAGCTTGATGGCCCCAAGTAAGGTAAAAATATCTACCAACAAACCCACTAGTATTTGGTCAACAATATTCAACCAAAAAGGGAGCTACAAGTGCAGTGCTAAAAACTGTGGCACATGCATGTACATGTGGCACAGAAAGAAGACCATAGTAGGGAGAGATGGAAGGGTCCATAACATCAAACAATTCATCAACTGTGGAACAGAATATGTAGTTTATGGTATTGTTTGTCCCTGTGGACGCTTGTATGTTGGTCGAACTCAGCACCCAATGCGAGTTAGAATAGGAGAACACAAATGTGGTATTATTAATCTAAGAGACAAATACCCAGTCCCTCGGCATTTCATAGAAGCTCATCAAGGGGACCCTGCAGGCATGAGAGTTTTTGGAATTGAAACCATCGGGGGAGAGCTAGACGCCGGGAGGAGATACCAGAAGCTATGTAAGTGAGAGGCCTTCTGGATTTTCACCCTTGGCAGTCTTGCCCCTAGTGGCCTCAACGAAGACCCAGAAATACACAAAATAGTGTGAAAACACCATAGTGCTAATACAGAAAAATAGTTTCAGGTCTATCCTATCACTACTAATATAGGGAATAATGGTCAGTCCTTATTTAATTTCTAATTTTTAAATTTAAATTGGATTTTAATTTTTATGTTTTAAATTCCCATCTTTATTTCAAGTTCTAAACTGTAAGGTATAGGTTCCATTTGTAACCATCTGTTTAGTATCATGCACAAGATGGTTATGAGCATGCACACACTGTACAGACAAATATGTGTCTGTGTGTGTGTTCATGCTTTTATGTGTGTGTATTTTATCTATCTATCTATAGATATATACATATCTATAGATATCTGTATGACATCTGTATGTGTATACATGTGTATATTCCAATGGTTAATTTTAATTGTTATTGTCTAAGAAGAATCTAACCATTTTAAACAAGTTTATATATATATTTTATCTTAATTTTGATCCTTTTACCACGGATTTAAATGAATGCATATTAGCATCGGCTGGTTGCACATGGTCTTGTCAAGGTTGTTTGTTCTAAGAATTGTGTAAGAGGTGCCATGAAGTCAGCAGAGGGGCTCAGTGCAGGAGGCTGGCACAAGAGCTAGGAGTATATTATCCCCACACTAGAGGGATTGCTTGTTACTTGGTGGACAGCGGGCTTATCTCAAGGTGTATGAAGTGGTGTGTTGGTGTCTCCATCCCATGAAAGGCCCCGACCGGGTTAAGGTCGCAAGCTCTCCTATGCTTGCCGTTTGGTAAGCGCGCATTTTTATCCGGTATCACAGTGGTGCGGTGAAGGATTCATCCACTTTTTACTTGCATTCCTGCCTTTAGACTGGGGCCTGTGCCTATGTCTCTCCACTTCACTTCACTCATCTGGACTTTGATCACTGATTAGGACTGTTATCAAACAATATATGTTTTAAATGATGAACTTTTGATATCATTTATCCCAATCTTGGGTTTATTCATTTATCCCATTTACATTGGCTTACTTTTACTTACATTGGCTTAATTCTATAAGCATATAACACTCACAGCGCTGCTTTTTTATATTGATTATAATAATAATTATAATATTTATACCAACACTCCTTTAGATATTCTATGCTAATTTTATCCCTGCTAATACATGTGCGTGCATATATGCGAGTTTAGGATTATTGCCTTAGCGGTATATCGCATCGCTATTGTCTATCACAAAGGCACGTGTAAATATATGCATACATGTGTCCACACACGTATTTGCATTTTATTACGACTCCATATAGTCACCTCCGGTTTATTAAATTTGGCTGTTTGATACTCCTTTTATTGCCAGATCTGAGGTCTGAATGGAAGGGTGACTGCACTGGTGCACCTGTCCACTTTAGTCCTCTACATTCTATCTCCAACAATATGGCAGACATTGTTTACCACCACCGACGTCAATCCCGTGCGACAGCGGACGCACGGGAAGTGACGTCAGAACTGCACTTCCGCCCCGTGGACCGCAACAGGAAGGAGATGGCATGGCGTGGGTTCCATCCGCCGCTATAGCGCACCTCAGCTTGTATTCCTGAAGTGGTAACACCTGTGACAGACACCCAGACCTACAAAGCAGCAGGATAGAGGACAGTTGCACCCCCGGAATAACTGTAGCCCCCACTATAATGGATGTTCCTGACGGAGGTGAAGTTATCATTACTGTTACTACTACCATGTCTGCTGTGTGTATAGCCCTCTGAGCCTTTCCCATCCACAGCCTGTGAGCAGGGACATACACAGGTGTATATATGATTTGTCTGTGAATGTGGGCTAATTCCCAGTGGGGTGCATGCACTGCCCATGTACACACGTATATGTGTGTGCATGTGTGCCTATGTGTGTGGATGCTCTGGTGTGTATACATATGTATTTCTAAACTCAATTTAAATATAGTTATAAACATCTGGCTAAAGTCTGCCTCCTTTCTAAGACCACCCATCTCTTTCTTGGGGAGGAGCTTTAAAGTAAATCTGGGATGTGTCTCCCAGAAGTACACATGTATAAGTAGCTGCGAGAGAGCAACATTGTTAGGCTCTGATGAAGAAGGAATACCTTCGAAACGCATCAGCCAGCAGCGGTTCGTATATCCACTCTCCAGGACTCAGAGACTGCAGTCAGTAGACAGACTGCCATATGCCAAAGACCCTTTTAAGCGTGATTGTCTCCTACTTTTGTGAGTAGTTTTCATTATGTTTTCTGAATAAATGTACCAAAAGATAATGCACTAGGCTGGTGCGCCCTCTTTTCTTTGTGTTTTTGTCAACGGTTAGGGAAACCTGATGCTCTGGTTGCTGCAAGTGATGTTGCTTTAGTTGGAATCAGTCTTGGTAATGTGGAGGCGTTATTAAACAAAAGTGCTATAACTGCTCTTGAAATTGATTCAGGAGTTAAATTGGAAAACGGGCCTAATCTTTTCAAGAATAGTAACAAGGTGACAGTGGAGACTTCTGATGAGTCGATTGCTAGTGACTACTCCTCAGACAATAAAAGTGTAGTCTGTTGCTTTCAATCGTAGTAATGTTATGCAGCAATGCGAGTCTCCATCGCCATATGCATGGAGACCAGCTCTCAAATGCTTTGCTTGTAAAAAGGAGGGTCACATTGCCAGGTATTGTTTGGTGGCTAATAATATGTAAAGGAAATTCCACTACACTAAAACTACACCAAGGCATTATGAAGTTTATTCTACGCGATGGGGTAGCAATCCAAGACATAGAGGCCATAGTAATCAAATCCGTGTCCCTTTTAAGACCCAAATGGCGAGACTACAAACTGAAAATAATCAGTTAAGGCAGGAAAGGCATCTCTATGAACAGCTGAATAAACTCAAAATGGAGTTAGCCTCATGTTCACCAAGGTATAGCACTGGGGGAAACAAATCTTTTGTTAGCAGCCCTTAGCGAGTTGCATGAATGGGAAAAACTTTCTGGTTAACGTTTCTTTGCTATGAATAAGGTTAAGATGCGATTCTCAGTGTTTGGAATATTATGGAGGACTTTGATGTATTTTTTTTTTGTATTTTCAAGGAAAAGGCCTATAGAAGCCATAGCGTCCTTCCAGGTTCCCTGTCATTTTCCCAAGCTGTGTGGTCGGATGGAGGGTCTTCTGTGTATCCTGTGGCCACCAGGAAGCAGGAACCACAACCAGCTTGGAACGCGGTAGAAAATTACGTCACCTGAGTGGGATATGGCCGGGCTAGGCAGGCAGAGAATCCACGCTGGTTGTGGTTCCTGCTTTCTGGTGGCCACAGGATGCACAGAAGACCCTCCATCCGACCACACAGCCTGGGAAAATGACAGGGAACCTGGAAGGACGCTAAAGGCTTCTTCACCTCTTTCTCCCTTGGTTTTTTATGAGCCTGAAACCTACTCTTATCCTGTAAGTGTTCCTAATCCTTGCACTAATAAAGCACATTTTAATCTCTACACTTAGGTGGCACTTTCCCTTTCTCCTCCTTCTTATCTTTTACAGAGCTGGCTATACTCTGAGGATAGCTGCCGCCTACCATATCCCTGTTAGACACACACATATATGTGCATTTACCTTCCCTCCTATCCACGGATGTTCTATGGACTATAAAGTTTATGGACTTTAATTTTTTAACCCTTTATAACCTGGATTCAGCTTCCTTATTGCCCCAGTACAAAGTGTATATTGAATTATTTGATACATCCCATTGTAGTATTACTCATTACGTACTGCTGCAGTTTCGTCATTGGTTCAAGTTGGTATGTGATGTTGGACCCGACATTTATATAGGAAGGTCTCACGTTTATTTATGCAAATTGAGGGACGAAGTGATGGTAAGGTCTCTTCGTACAAGTTAGAGGCTTTGCTGCCAATTCAGAGTCCTGGAGTACCACTGACATGCCAAAATTGCGGAAGAAAAGGCCATATTGAGCAAGCCTGCCTAATCCCAACCTGTATACACAATGAAGGGTTATAGCAGGTTGGAAGTGGGATGCCCAATTTGGTGGGTCACATATATACATGTATATATTATAGTAATGTGTTGATTGGTGTGCTATTATAGTTTGACGTACATCTATTAGGATAGTACTATGGGTGAGTAAGGCCAACCTTGAGGTTCCGTATCTGAAAGCTGGTTAATATGTGGCTCTGAGTGTGTGTTGGTGAATAGTGAGTCAATGGACACCACTTGCCTGTAGTACATGCCATTGTGCAGATATCAAAAATGAGAAGCGGAATGGTGCCATGGAAGCGGTCACAGAAGAATTGTGGTGGTATGTCACTTAGGGGCAAAGCAGCACATGTTGGGAACATGTTAAGGTAGATGGACTGCTCTGTCAAAGCTGTTTCTGAAGAAGGGATCACCCTTCAGCCACAAAGCAGCATATGTTGGAAGGCAACATGGTTTAATATCATATTTCTGGAGTTTTAATGCCTGGTGGATACAGCCATTTGGCCTATGTCTGTACTGGCATTTCAAGATGACATTTTCCGACAGTTTAACCAGGAGGGTGTCCGTGACAAGGAGTCATAAATGGGAATGCATATGTTAACATGATATTCTCGCCTAGGCCTCCTGAGGTGAAGTACTGGGGTAAAGAAGCACCAGATAAGACCTCCTGGGGAGGTGCAAATTAAAATGTCCTAAGTTATTAACAGCTTCAGCCCCAGAAGAATTTACCCCCTTCCTGACCAGAGCACTTCTTGCGATTCGGCACTGCGTCGATTTAATTGACAATTGCGCGGTCGTGCGACGTGGCTCCCAAACAAATATGACGTCCTTTTTTTCCCACAAATATAGCTTTCTTTTGGTGGTATTTGATCACCTCTGCGGTTTTTATTTTTTGCGCTATAAACAAAAAAATAGCGACAATTTTGAAAAAAAAAAAACACGCATTATTTTTTACTTTTTTCTATAATAAATATCCCCAAAAAATAATTAAAAAAACATTTTTTTCCCTCAGTTTAGGCTGATACGTATTCTTCTACATCTATATTTTTAGTAAAATAAATCGCAATAAGCGATTGATTGGTTTGCACAAAAGTTATAGCGTTTACAAAATAGGGGATAGTTTTATGGCATTTTTATTAATAATTTTTTTTTACTAGTAATGGCGGCGATCAGCGGTTTTTATGACTGTGACATTATGGCAGACATATCGAACATTTGACACATTTTTGGGACCATTGTCATTTATACAGCAATCAGTGCTATAAAAATGCACTGATTCCTGTGTAAATGACACTGGCAGTGAAGGGGTTAACCACTAGGGGGCGGAGAGGGGTTAAGTCAGTACTAGGGAGTGTTTTCTAACTGTAGGGGGGATGGGTTAGCTGTGACACGTCACTGATCTCTGCTCCCGATGACAGGGAGCAGAGATCAGTGAGCCTATCACTAGGCAGAACAGGGAGATGCTTGTTTACATCAGCATCTCCCCGTTCGTCCTCTCCTTGAGGCGATCGCAGGTATCCCCGCGGTGATCGAGTCCGCGGGACCCGCGACCCGACTCCCGGCCGGCGCGCACGCAATGGCACGGCAGGGAATTCAAATGGGACTTACAGGTACGCCCATTTGCCCAGCCATGCCATTCTGCCGACATACATCGGCGTGCGCCGGTCGGGTAGTGGTTAAAGATCAAAGACCAGCTGCCACTGAAGGATGACCCGGGGTCAAATAGCGGCGATACATGGACAAATGCACGCTTCCTGGAAGATGGACTGGAGAATAATATACTTCCTAGTGATAAGGAAAGACTGCCTCTTATGGATTTAAGAGTACTGACGGGCTAGAGTTACCACCTTTTTCCATTGAGTTTAGCCGAGACAGCAGCTGGAGGAGGACCTTACATAAAGTATAATTTATGTTCTTTTGGGTTATATGCTCTGTAATATTTTCCTTTAGTGTTTTTATGTTAGCATTCCCACTTTCTTGGGAAATAAATGAGACCCTTGCTTTGTTAAAACAGCGCGTTTTATTTTAAAGCTAACCTTGTTATTATATTATCAATGCTTTGATAACTTGTCTATTCCTATTGGCTAGTCTAATACATATTTATATTAAATCGGGGGAATCCAAAACACCCCATTTATTTAATTGGTTATCCATTTACTTGGTGCAACTTCATCTTTTATATTTTACAAATAAAATAGGTAAAATATTGTGTTTGTGTGCCCTAAAATAATTTTTTTTTACTTAAATTTTGTAAACCATTGTGCTAATATCACGCGGCATAAAAATTTGTAACTACCCCAAATTTATTCTCTAGGCGATGTGCTATTTCAGAAAATATATATAATGGTTGGGGGTTTTAAAGCGGAGTTCCACCCAAAAGTGACAGGGGTGGCGCAGACATCATGGCTCTGTCACAAGTGATACGCGGTTTCACCGACGCAGGATAACTAAAGCTGGATGAAGAAACAAGAACTCTGCAAGACGACGCGCAAACCAGCTTTTGACATTGACTTTATATAAAATATAAAATACGTTTCCCACTCTCTATCCATTAACATGCTCCCTAATTGTCTTACTTCTCACATTGGTGTCTTCTGTCCTCAAATTATCTTTACTCTACCCCTCCGCTCTTCCCTGCAGCATACACATCACCCTCACTACTACCCTCTCCCTACTATGGCACCCATCATCTCCTGCATTTGCTGCATCCACATGCTGACAAACACCAGGGTCACTAGAATGAATGATTTGTAAAGCGCTGCAAATGCGAACTGAATCGCCTCAAGGCGCTGATGCGTTTGTGTTGTCAGCTTCATTAGAAGAGGTAAGTCTTGAGTTTTTTCCTGAAGGCCAGATGGTTTTCTTCCATGCGGATGTGAGTCGGAAGAGAGTTCCATAGCCGAGGTCCCTGGACTGCGAATCTTCGTTCTGCCCTTGCTTTATAGTGGTATTTGGGAACGAGGAGGAGGTTTTGGCTAGATGATCGCAGATTGCGATTCGGTGTGTAATGTTTTTGTATGCATTTGTGGGTTAGGCACAGGGTCTTGAATGTCATCCGATTCTTTACTATTAGCCAATGTAGGCTCCTCAGGGATGGGGAGATGGACTCCCAGGGTTTTTTCCCTGTTAGCAGTCTTGCCGCCACGTTTTTAATGGCCTGTAGGCGCGCAAGCTGATATTGGGGTAATCCTATGTAGAGTGAGTTTGCGTAGTCGAGACGGGAATTGATGATTGTTCCAACTACTGCTGCTTTGTCATCTTCTGGGATGAGTCTGCATAACAGGCGGAGGAAATGGTGAGATCCGCTAACTACTGATCCTATTTGTGCATCCATTGTCATTTCTGAGTCAACGATAACTCCAGGACTTTTGGCTTTGGTGCTCGGAGGATCACCCACATTTCGGCTCTGTTTCTCTCTGGAACCCCTTTTTTTTGAAGGGTCACCCACATTTCGGCTCCGTTCCTCTCATGAACCCCGTTTTTTCAAGGATCACCCACATTTCGGCTCTGTTTCTCTCTTGAACCCCTTTTTTTTTTCAAGGATCACCCACATTTCGGCTCTATTTCTCTCTTGAACCCCCCCATCCACCTGTGTGTGTGGGGGGAGCAGCCCGTTGGGGGTAGAGGGATCACAAGGGGATAATTAGGGACAAGTCCAAAAGGGATGCTTACCACCACCGATCTGTGTGCTTCTACTTAACCTCATCTTTTGACCTAACCCAATGGACACATACTTCCACTCACTCCAATGGTAATACCTTTGACCTTGTATTCTCCCATCTCTGCAACTCTGGCAACCTCACCAGCACCCCCATTCCTCTCTCTGATCACAACCTCATTACTTTCACTGTATCCTTGCCTCCAAGCAGCAATTACTTGTAGAAACCTTTACCACTTTAACCCTTCTCTTCTCTATTCTGCTACTGACCACCTACTGTATATGACATAATCTCTCCCCTGTCCTGTCCACCTGTCTACAACAGTTCACTCTCATCATCACTAGATGCACTTGCTCCTCTAACCACATACAGAATCAGGCCCCAACCGTTACAACCCTGGCAAACTGACAACACTAAAAATCTCAAGAGACATTGCCGTGCTCTTGAACGACTGTGGCGTAAAACCCAATGCCTGCAAGACTTCACCCTATATAAATCTGCCCTTCTAAAATACAAATCATGCCTCCATGCTGCCAAACAAGCCTACTGTGTCTCTCTTTTTAATTCCTTGTCATCCAGTCCCCGTCGGCTCTTCTCAACCTTTAACTCTCTGCTTCATCCCCCACCCCCTCTACCCAATAACTCACTCACTGCCCAAGAGATTGCTAATCACTTCAAAGACAAGATTGATGCAATTCTTGAGGATACTCCCACTGTGCATACATCTTCCCCACCCAACACACTCCTCTTTTGAATTGGCTACTACTGAATAGGTTACAAAACTTTTCTCAGATGCCCACTTAACCAATTGTCCCCTGGATCCTGTTCCCTCACAACTACTACGGTCACCCTCCTTCTATCCTATGCTCCCTCACTCACATATTCAATCTCTCCCTCTCCAAAACATGCACAGATCACTCCCATACTTAAAAAGCTCTCACTAGACCCTACCAACCTGAACAACTTAAGACCCATCTCATTGCTCCCATTCACCTCAAAACTTCTATAACGCTTAGTCTACAACCGTCTTAGCTCCTACCTCAGTGAAAATAACTTTGACCCTTTACAGTCTGGCTTTCGCTCACAGCACTCCACAGAAACTGCCTTACTAAAACTCACTAACAATTTACTAACGGCTAAAACCAACAGCCAGTACTCCATACTCCCTCTACATGACCTCTCTGCGGCCTTTGATACTGTTGACCACCCGCTCCTTCTCAAACTACATTCCCTTGGCCTCCGAGATTCTGCTGTATCCTGGTTCTCTGCCTATTTATCACAGCGCTCCTTCAGTGTCACCTACAACTCTGTCTCCTCCTCTCCATTGCCCCTTTCTGTGGGGGTCCCCCAAGGCTCTGTTCTTGGACCCCTTCTCTATCTACACCTCCTTCCTTGGTCACTTGATAACCGCCCATGGCTTCCAATACCACTTATATGCTGATGACACCCAAATCTGTCTACTCCTCACCTCACTCCTTCAGTCTCCTCTTGCATTACTTACTTACTAACTGACATATCAGCATGGATGTCGCACCACTTCCTTAAACTAAATCTCTCTAAAACTGAGCTATTAATATTCCCCCCACCCGCCTGTGCCCCCCTACATGACTTTTCCATCAAAATCAACAATGCAACCATCAGTCCCTCCCCTCACGCCAGGGTACTAGGTGTAATCCTAGACTCTGACTTGTCATTTCAGCCTCAAATCCAATTATTGTCAAAAGTTTGTAGAATTCACCTCCGTAACATCTCTAAAATTCACCCCTTTTTAACAAATGAAACCACCAAGCTCCTCATTCACTCCCTTGTTATCTCTCACCTTGACTATTACAACTCCCTTCTCATTGGCCTGCCTCTCCATAGGCTATCCCCTCCTCAGTCTATTATGAATGCTGCTGCCAGACTTATCCACCTTACCAACCGCTCAGTGTCTGTCAACCCTCTCCTCCAATCCCTACACTGGCTCCCAATCAGCCAATTAAATTCAAAATACTAACCACAACATACAAAGCCATTCACAACTCTGCCCCAAGCTACATCACCAATCTTGTCTCCAAATATCACCCAAATCATCCTCTCCGCTCTTCTCAAGACATCCTACTCTCATGCTCGTCTCCAGGATTTCTCCAGAGCCTCTCCCATCCTCTGGAACTCGCTACCTCCACCTGTCTGGCTATCCCCTACTCTTGCTACCTTCAGGCGATCCCTGAAAACTCATCTCTTCAGGAAAGCCTATAACATCTCTAGCTAATCTTTTACCACTTCCATCAGCTCATTCCCCACAGTTACAACCTTTTGTACCACCTGCCCCACCCTATTAGATTGTAAGCTCTTCTGAGCAGGGCCATCTTAATCCTCCTGTATCTTATTGTATTATAACTGTATTGTCTCCCTTTTATATTAAAAGAGTATGGTACAGCGCTGCGCTAAAAAACAAACTAAGGAAGCAGCCAACACACCCGTAGACTCAGGGACAAAAATAACAACAAAAAATTCACAGTGTGGCGCTATTATTAAGTGTATACAATATAAGAGCCTAAGCGTTAAGTAACATCAAATCTTTACAATGTGAACAAGGAGAATGCCACGTGAGCACATGTGACAGTGACTGGTGAACAAAATAATAGTACATATATGTGTTCATTGAACACATATATGTACTATTATTTTGTTCACCAGTCACTGTCACATGTGCTCACGTGGCATTCTCCTTGTTCACATTGTAAAGATTTGATGTTACTCCCTTTTATATTGTAAAGCGCTGCGCAAACTGTTGGCGCTATATAAATCCTGTATAATAATAATAATCACTCCTTACCCCCCTACATGCCACATTTGGCATGTCATTTTTTTTTTGGGGGGGGGGGGGGGAGTGGGGAGTGGATACCTTCTTCTTAGTGGGACTTCCTGTCCCACTTCCTCCTTCCTCTTCTCAGCTGCCTAGGCGGTCCCTCCCTGCCAGCAATCTTCTGGGACATGTCACAGGTCCCAGAAGATTGCCTGGTCAATAGCAGAGTGCAGCGTAACTCGCACATGTGCAGTGCGTGCCCGGCTGCGACGCCATCAGCTGTCACAGCCGGGTGCCCACAGTTGCTATGCCGGCGGAGAGGAGCGTGGCAGGCACCCGCATCGCTGGACGGTGGGACAGGTAAGTGTCTGTTTATTAAAAGTCAGCAGCTACACTTTTTGTAGCTGCTGACTTTAAATAAAAGAAAAAAACAGGTGGAACGCCGCTTTAAGTAATCTTCAGGACTAAAATTATTATTTAATCATGTAAACCAAAAATTTGACGGTGGTTAAGTGGATGGAAAAACTGATACGTTTTTTTTTTTTTTCAAAGAAAAAACTCAACTGATGAAACAAATGTAAGGCCTGTGTGAAAGGGGGCCAAGGAATCTGTAGTTTCTCTTCAACAAAATTTTAAGAATGCTGCAGTTTGTCATTGGTTGGTGTGTTTTTCATGTATATAAAGTATTTTAACACGTTTTTCAACAGCCCGTGTATGCTCACTTTTTTTAGCCATTTTAACTGTACTCTAACCTCTCCCTCCACATCCAAATAGCAGAAGCCATTTCTTTGATTTGTGCAACAGGTTAGGCTTTCAGAAAAAA
>JBBDGP010001873.1:0-92500 GCA_037952835.1 Lithobates septentrionalis | reverse complement strand
TTTTGCCCTTACCCTTGAGCAACTGCTTAATAAAATACGTTTGAATCCCGATATTAAAGGATTTCATGTGGGGCCAATGGTACATAAGCGATGTGCTTACGCAGATGATGCCCTGTTCCAAGTCTCTGATCCATTGATCGCTCTCCCAAACATCATGGCAATGCTTTAAGGCTTTGACTCGCTCAAATTTTAAAATTAATTCTAGTAAATCAGAAATTTTCCCTCTGGTTATACCTCCGGGTTTGTGTACACAGCTGCATTCCTCGTTTTCCTTCACCTGGTGTCATACTTCTCTGAAGTACCTAGGGTTCATCTGCCCTCCCATTGCTTCCAGCTGTACACCTGCAACTACGCCCTGCTGCTTTCTACCATATGAGCGGATTTACAAAGTTGGGACCGTACGACCTTTTAATGAATGGGCCAAATCAGTGTCTTAAAATGAATGTGTTGTCCCGTATTTTTTTTACTTGCAAATGTGCCCACCTCTCTACCCAGGTCTTTCTTCACGACCCTTACCAGTCTGTTCTTGAAATACACCTGGCAAGGCTGAAGCATGGAAGCATCTTGCAATGCCCTAAATGGATGGAAGGCATGGGTGTGCCTGTTTTTCGCAAATATTATGAGGCGATTGCCCTACAACGGATATTAGACTGGCACCATAATGTGTCCACTAAATTATGGGTTCCATTTGAAAAATTCTTTGCAGGCCGTAACCTATCCCATGCTCCTTGGCTCCCCCGGGACCATCGGGCCTATCTGAATTTATCTCTCCCATTACCACTCATGCTCTGAAATTATGGGATAATTTAAATAATTTGGGACAGTTAGCCCTTCCGATTTCTCCTCTGGCTGCCTCCCAAGGGTTCATTCCAGGGGAACATCTCAAACTTTTTCGCTCTTGGGCAGCTGATGGGGAGGTGAGATGTGGCAGATTTGTACAAGACCAGGGACCGCTTTCCTTGAATGCCTTAAGAGAACAATTTGGTCGCTTTCCTCTACATGAATGGTGCTACAGGCTACTCATAGTCTACCACAGGCCATCCGCTCCCCCTCCTCCTCCTCAATCCCTTATGAGAAGCTCTGTATGTCCACCTCCACGATTCCACATTCCATCTTGGTTCTATATGGAATGTTGCATTCACTGGAGCCTAGAGGAAAGCCTTATATACATCAGAGAGTGGAAGAGGGACCTGCAGCATACATTTACTGAAACACAACTTTATCATCTTTACTGTCCCATCCACACCAGTTAGTGGATACGAAAATGCCTTTAAAATTACTCACACGCTGGTATAGGGTCCCTTCTAAGCTGGCCAGAATCTACCCAGCTTTTTTGGATGCTTGCTGGCAGGAGTGTGGGCACCAGGGCATGCTCCTGCACATTTGGTGGGAGTGCCCCAAGCTGCAACCCTACTGGCAAGACATTAGATCCCAAATTGAATTGATCCTGGACACTGACTTGCCTGACTCCCCGCTGGAACTTTTGCTTCATGTCCCCTCTATTCTTCTCTACCATTACTGCAAGTCAGTGTTGCCCCACCTTCTAAACGGGGCTAGGCAATTCATTCCTGTATTCTGGAAGAAATCTCAAATTCCTAGCTGGGCGGATTGTATTTGTCTCGTAAACGATATCATGGCTGCATGGGAATGGATGGCGACATGTAAGGGTCGTCAGGATATATAATTTTTAGTGTCTGGGCCACGTGGATTTATTACACCGGTAAAGCCCTACCAGGATCTCAAACAGCCCCATCTGACCCATCCCCTATACTGTCAGGACTATCTAAGGCCATTGACCTCAAAAGAAGGTTGACTGTACAAGACAGATTAGAACAGATCCTCAGATTTTTAGAGCATAACTGAAATTATTTTACAGTAGAGTGCTATTTTGTGACCTTCCTTCCTCCCCATTTTTGTCTCCCCTGCCCTCCCTTCTTCACCTCTCTTCCTCCCATTACTTTTTCCCACTGCTATCTTTGCTTATGTCCAAGTTTTGGGCACTGAGTCAGTAGCGGTTCTGGAGGTATGTTGGTTTATCTAAGGCAGTATATTATTGTGAGTGTTCATCTGTTATAGCATTAGTTATGTTGCTCTTGCTGCCTTAATACCCCCTATGTAGGATGGTTTAGTGAATTTTATTTTGAGTTCCATGACCGCTACCTATTTGGACTGGCTTTATCCCCCTCAATTAGTTTGTTTTGTGATTTTTACATACAAAATGCTGAAAAACAAATAAAGATTACATAATAATAATTAAAAAAAAAAAAAAGTCACTAAAACAGGTTGTTAGAGAAAATGTCCCAATTGAAATGCTAGCATCAGTGACAATTAAGAGGGGACTTCCCCTCAAAGACCGATAATATATTGGAGATTCTAATTTGGTAACTGCATTTTCCAAAGCTATAAAAAAAAAAAAAAAAAAAAATAGCCACAGTCCAGAGCAAAAACACTGGCTGAGGAACAATCCTACCAAACATCCATATGGATAGTATGTAGGATTTTACATCATTTATTTCTGCATACAGATGGATACAATTACCATGTATTTTGTTGTGTTTATCAGTAGGATTTGTGCATGTATAGCACATGTGCAGTCATTTTCCAGCTTCTTTGAATCTAGGAGGTACATCATATAAATGCTCAGCATGATATCTGTCTTTTGGTTGGACACTTACCATGGTCCGGGAATGTTTCCACTTGGTGAGCTTGTTAAGGATTCTCAGCAAGTTGATGCACGAGAAAAGATTCCTCCAACAAAATTGGTTATGGTCTCCTGACTCCTGAAAACACATTAGAAAAAGATGTTCGCACAGTCCATGTAATGTTAGAAAAACTCAACCTCATCCTTCCAAATATATATATTTATTGTTTGTTTGTAAATCAACAAATGTGATGCTAGCTGACGATTTATACATTTCATGTAGATTTTAGCATGGATAGTTCTTAGGTTTTTGACAAATCTACAAAGGTTTCTTGGTCCGACATACACTGGACAGATCATCTTCTATCTTTTGGCACATTTATTTCAGGTCCCCTTCTTTTTTAATCTATTATCCTTTCGCTTCTTTAGATTTTAGTATCGTTTGATTCAATATAAATCAAACTCTTCATTCCATAAGGAAGAGGAGCTGAATCTTAGCATGAATGAAAAGGACTATCTTATCTGATGTATCTCTTTGTAACATTTCAATCTCCCTCCCCTAGGTGCTAGCAAGTGTTGTTATAGGACAGGATGGTGCCAAAGAGGTCAATGTATACAAATCCATCTTGCTAAGAATTCACAAAAATGTCTGCTATCACACCACAACCTAACCACGCCTCAAAAGCAGATCATTTCCTCTACATCACTTTCCCTTTAAGCATTTCCCACTAGAAATATAAATGCTATCAGCTCATTAATGAGCATTCCTCCATGATCAACAAATGTGTGAACGAGCACTTAGATAATTTTTGACCTTGCACTCATTTTGTTTACAAGTTCATACACTATTAATGCTCCCCTTTTATTGCCTTCTACTGTGCCAAACAACCTATGAATACAGAAGGTCAAACTCACAAGTCTTTCCCCAGTTCCAACACCAAGATACAATTCAGAGCTGTAATTTAAATATTGTAAGCTCCTCACCAATATACTACTTTCCTGAATCTCCTTAAAGCGATTGTAAAGTCTTGTTTTTTTTTTTTCTATAAAAATAACAAACATGTTATACCTACCTGCTTTGTTGCAGTGGATTTGCACAGAGCAGCCTGGATCCTCCTCTTCTCAGGTCCCTCTTCGGTGCTCCTGGCCCCTCCCTCCTGTCAAGTGCTCCCACAGCAAGCAACTTGCTATGGGGGCACCCGAGCCGAGTCACAGCTCCCTGTGTACATTCAGACATGGAGCCGCGGGCCAGCCCTGCCCCCCTTTCTCCTGATTGGCTAACTGACTTTGACTGACAGCATCAGAAGCCAATGGCGCCACTGCTGCGTCTCAGCCAATCAGGAGCGAGAGTCTTGGACGGCCAAGACACTCGTGGACATCACTGGACATAGATGGGGCTCAGGTAAGTATTAGGGGGCTGCTGCACACTGAAGGCTTTTTATCTTCATGCATAGAATGCATGAAGATAAAAAAACCTTCTGACTTTACAACCCCTTTAAGTTTAGATAAACGCGAACCTTTGCTCCGCTACCACACCTTTCTCTTTTTTTTCCCACAGGTCACCATATCTCCCGACCCACTCCCATACTGCTTCATCCCTTTGGAAATCTTTTCTATGGGGGAGATTTACTAAAACTGGAGCGTGGAAAATCTGGTTCAGCTCTGCATAGAAACCAATCAGCTTCAAGGTTTTATTGTCAAAGCTTAATTGAACAAGCTGAAGTTAGAAGCCGACTGGCTACCGTGCACAGCTGCACCAGATTCTGAGTGCTCCAGTTTAAGTAAATCTCCCCCTATGTGTTATCAGTCATTTACCACCCTCCAAGTCTTTAGTGGAATTGACCTATATGTAAAAATGGAAGTTGTCATTACTAACTTGTTTCTCCATGCTGCAAGATTGTCATTCTTATTCCTGCATAAATTACTAGTAAATTACTGACCCACACCAAACGTGTATATAAAAAGGTAATGTACTGAATATTCAGTAGATGCATTCCTTTTCTGGGTCCACGACTTGCACAGCCAAAAAGGAGGAAATTACATTCTTAAAGATTATACCTTCAAAACTACTGAGCAATGGCAGCTCCCACTTCTATCCTGACCTGTTTATTTCACATGCAACCTCAAAATCTTTCTGAAAGTGTATATAACCTTGGTCCACTAAACTTAACTGACAACACAACTACTGAATCCAAACATCTTTTGTATGTAGTATCTCCCACCACTCCTTTTATAATCGTAAGCACCTTTGGGCAGAACAGCTTTTCATATTATTGATATAACAATCATATCCTTACTTTGTACAGTGCTGCAAAGTAACACCGGACATGACATTAAATGGCAGGTATATATAAAACAACAGTATATAGGTAAAGTGCTGTGCAAAATAAAATAAATCACTGGCAGTGGTTTGGGTGAAGACGGTTCACAATAAGTTTTCCTGTAAGGTCAACCTTGCACAGAAGACTGACTGCAGTACACCAAAATGACCACTTGATGTCAGCATAATGCAGCAGTTTGCAACATTCTGCTTTTGCACTGGGAGGAACAGTGTTATTAGGCTGGCCATAGACTGATATTTTTCTTTTTTTGATCAGCGGGTGGGCTGATCGAAAAAAACAGATTCACCATCTGCACAAGCGAGGTAGATGGAGGGATCAAAAATTGCAAAGGAATGCAAACGTTATCTTCCTAAAACTTACGCTAACAAATGTTTATAACCGTTGCAAAATCCAGAGCAAAACAGATAATGTCAGAAGAAATCATAAAAAGAGAAAAAATAAATAAAGTAAAAAAAAAACACTACATTCTAGTTAAAAGAAAAAAAGGTAAGGCCCATAAGCAACTAGCTTAAAAGGTTCTTCTCATCTTAGGTTTCAAGTGAATTTACTGCTTGTGTAGAATTAGTTTTCATATCTGTAATTTACTGCACTGTGTATGGTACACTCACCAAACCAGGTATAGCATGTGGCCATTGCCCAGTTACTACAAATCACGTGACCAGAGTCGTGTCTATGACATCTATGTCATACAAGACAAGCACAGATGAAAAAAATAGTAGTGGAAGATTTCTGGCATAGATCAATGATCATTCCTTACCCTCAGAAAGTTAATAATTGTCTCCCATATCTCTTTCTAAGCAATAAGGGAACTTGTCTGTCGTAAATTACTAGCCAGATTATAATTCAAATACTCAAGATAAGATAAGATAATTAAAGAAATGTCAAGTAAGAAAGGTTACCTGACACAGAGCACTTGCAGCTCCCAGCATCTCCAGAAAATATTAAGAAAAAAAAAAAAAGTGCCTAGGTCACATCTGTAATCCATCGCCAACATTTCAGGTCAGATGGAGATCAGCTTTTTAATGAAGCCCCAACCCAAGCACAACACACCACTGCCAAAATATTTGGACTGAACTTTTTTTCTTTTTTTTTTTAGGCAGATACCTTAAGAGTTATGGACACAACTGCCACTTTGCTTTTATTGTAATATTTCTTGTTTTTTTAAATGAGCCATAAAAAAAAAAAAAAAAAAGAAGAAGAAAGAGAGCCACACACTAGAGCCGCACGATTAATTGTTAAAAAAAAAAAAAAAAAAAAATTGCGATCTCGATTCAACCCCCCTCATGATGCTAATAAGCCATTTCTGCAATTCTATGTAAACAGTGCAGAGCCGAGCTGTCAAAAACAAAAAAGCAGACAAATGTTTATCAACATTCCTCAGTGCTGAGAGATAGAGAAGGGAAGAGATAAAATGTATTAGTGCTTTTTTATTCGATCCGATTCTCCAGACAGATGGAAAATGGGGTTTCCATCCGTCTGAATTTCACGGACAGGATTGGATATCAGTAGACATGTCATCGCTCCATAGGGCTGAATGGAGCGTCCGATCAGGTCCGCCTGAAAAACTGACAGGCGTACCTGATTGGAAAGGGCCTTAAAGTGGAGTTCCACCCAAAAGTGGAACTTCCGCTCATTGTAATCCCCCCCCCCCTGCCACATTTGGGGGGGGGGGGGGGGGACGACGACAGGATACCTGTCTTTCACAGGTATCCCGTTCCCACTTCCAGGAGCCTCAGCCGTGGGTATTGACGTCACCGCCCGGGCTCCCTCCTCCTTCCCTAGCCGCTAGGACAGTAGGAGGAGCGGAGCCTCACGCATGGGCAGTAGGGTTCTCGGCGTGAAGCCGTAAGGCGTCACTGCCAGGTTACCTTACTTGCAATGGAGGCAGCATGCACCCGACAACTGATGGAAACATCAGCTGCGGTGCAGACATCGCTGGACTCCAGGACAGGCAAGTGTCCGATTATTAAAAGTCAGCAGCTGACTTTGATACTTGTGGCTTACAAGTTAAAATGATATTTTTTGCTAGAAAATGACTTAGAACCCCCAAACATATATATTTTTTTTAGCAGAGACCCTAGAGAATAAAATGGCGGTCGTTGCAATATTTTATGTCACACTGTATTTGAGTAGCGGTCTTTCAAATGCAATCATTTATTTGGGAAAAAATACACTTCAATGAATTTAAAAAAATATAAACAGTAAAGTTAGCCCTTTTTTTTGGAATAATGTGAAAGATGTTACACTGCTAAGCAAAAAAAATTGTGATTCTCATTGTATCCAGAATCGTGCAGCTCTAGCATACACTATAGCAGTGGTTCTCAACCTTTCTAGTGCTGTGACCCCTGGATAATATTTCCCAAGTTGTGGTGACCCCTAACAGTAAAATTATTTTCCTAGCATGAGGTGTCTCAAGGCAAGGCAAGACAAGTAATTTGCACCCCTAACCCACGGACATTTAGCTCTCCCTGAGTACCTTCCACTCGTACAGTATTAAAACCCCTTATGGTACATTTTAGGATGTACCACCCTCTGTTCTCCTTTCTTTCCCTTTTATCTCTCTCTATCCTAATTTATTTTTTCTCTCATCTCTCTAGCCATCTTTCGCGTTCTTTCTCTTATTCTTTCTCTCCCTTTTTCTTTGTTCCTCCCCCTCTATTCCTCTCCCTTCCATGTATTCTCTATTTTTATTGCTTCTTTTACTCCTTGGTGAGGAGTTGGGATGAGTGGCAGCGTTGGTAGGAGTTGTGATCAGCCAACTTAAGCGCTCTTGATCAAGGTCATCTGCTGATCTGAGAACTGTGGTGGGGACTTTATTGGCAACTATAATCACAGGTAGTGTTGCTCACGGTGTCTCTGGCTTCACTGTGTCTCCAGCTCTGTGGTGTCTCGTAGCAGTGACACCTATGCAGAAATCAGGAGATAGGGTCTCCTTCAGCCCCTCCCACATCACATTCCTCATCAGTCAGCTGACCTCTAGTCTCTGCCCCCAGCCATGCCGTGAACTGAATGGGCGGCTGCGAAAAGTCTGGGAGAATGGTGCAGGCTTCAGGAACAGCCCAGGATTTGGTGACCCCTGGAAAATCGACATTCGACCACCAGGTTAAGAACCACTGCACTATAGCCTAAACTAATGAAAGGTAACCCCTATACTACGGGCTGAAATATACTGAGATCTACAAATTTCTTACCAGACTTTCAGCAGTCAGCTCTGGCAATTCATGGACGACACAGGATGGAAAGTCAAGAAGACAGATGCTAAGAAAAGGAAGAGATTTAAATAAGACATGGAATAAATATAAAATATAAATAAGACACATATGTCAAGAGATTTTACCATGCCCTAATCTATCCACAACTAAAAGGAAAATGGATTTAATACACTTTTAAACACTATCATTTCAAAGACACATATTGTAAAATGAGCACTTCTGCCTAGCAGCATTAGGGTCATAGGTTCAAAACCACACAACGGCACTACCAGCATTGAGTTTGCATGTTCTCCCTGTGCCTGAATGGGTTTCCTCCCACACGACAAAGACATGCTGGTAGGTTAATGTAATTCTAAAGCCTCAAAAAAACTCTGTGCAGCAGTCCCCCCAATACTTACCTGAGCCCCACCCTGATCCAGCGATGTGCACGAGAGCCTTGGCTCTCCAGGGACTCTCCCTCCTCACTGGTTGGTTGAGACAGCAGTGGGATCCATTGGCTCCCGCTGCTGTCAATTACAGCCAGTGAGCCAAAGAGGAGAAAGACGGGACGGGCCGGACCGCAGCTCTGTCTGTGAATGGATATGCAGAACCGCGGCTTGGGAGCGAGCCTGCTGGGGCGCTCCCATTGCAAGCAGCTTGTTCTAGGGACACCCGGCAGAAGGGAGGGGCCAGGAATGCCGGTGAGGGACCTGAGAAGAGCTGCTCTTTGCAGTGGAACATTTTAAAGTATACTGCCTTGTTCAGAAGAAAGGCAGTTGGTCTGCTGTAAACAAGGCTCTTTTGTAAAGCCTGCACAGTTTCTCTAACAGGTCACAGGTTTTTTGCACATCATCGCACTATATGCACAGGGCAGACCATTTATTTCAATGGGCTGCCCTATGCATGGCAAAGTAGCTCATACACTTTTTGTGCTATATGGTTCAAGCATGTGTTAACACCTTCCAAGTCTAAACAAGTATTTACTGGCAGGTTCACCAGGTGAAATAAAAAAATAAAAAAAAAAAAGTCAAAAGATAAAAACCAATGTAGTCACCACACATCTAAGGACTAGTAAGCTGCAATATATAAAACTTTGTTCTTGGGTTTGGATACACTTTAGGGGTTAAAAAAACAAACATTCAGTACAACTCTTCAATCCATTTCCCCATGAATCAGCACATCAAAGGACTGATCAGCTGCAATACATACTTTTTGGAGTTTTAAATACACCAAGCCCTGGGCATACTTCATTGAAATGGATGGTATAAATGGAATAAGGCACTAGAGAGATTTCAGCACTTATCTTTCTTTGCATTTCAAATTAGTAAAACATATCCAACTCTCCCTTGTGCGGCTGATCTAATTTAGGACCAGTTAGAACTCATGTCTAGTACTTTTATTTTTTTGCCGCCTGTGTCCATCGGGAAACTGCACTCGGGACAGTTGTCACTGGAACAGAATGTAATGTGAAATTCAATATTTTGCATTTGTTTTACATCAGAATTAGAGGGAATCCATTCAAAGGAGAACCGGTTATGGCAACACCAGTCTAGGAGAGGTATTTCTCCTCCCTTTGGAGGCATTTCCACATACCTCCTGTTGCGTCTTGTGGAAAGGATGTGAACGAAAATCCCTACAATATGTAAAATAAACTAAAAGTCCATAAATGTGTGTGGCACCCACTGTAATATCTACAGCAGATGTGAAGACCTGAACTCAAGTACTGAAATCTCACCTCCCAGAGGCCTTGTAAAATTAGGTTTTATTTATTTATTTTTTTAAATATAAAATTCTAGATCATAGGAGGGAGGATGCTGGAAAAAACTACATATCTCTTCGGATGTTTAGAGCAGTGGTGGCTGGTGCTCAAAATTTTTTGGGGGGCACAAACAAACTGAAAAATTCTGAAAAAAAGCCCCAATTGCAGCCGCCACTGTGCCCATCAATTGCCGCCACTGTGCCCCATGCCATCTGCACTTACCCTGTCTTGGTGGGACAGCTCCTGGATGTCTTCTTTTGTTCTCTCTTCATGTCCTCTGCTATGATTGGATGGCTGATAGCCATCCAATCACAGCGTCTGTCGTTTCAGCCAATCAGGTGACGGGTAATATTTATTCGCTTTTCTAACAAAGCTGAGTGACCTGACGCTCGCAGGTCACCTTTTTTGATGCCTATGGCTCTAAAAAGGGGCCGGGTGCCTGAATAGGGGGTGGCATCGGTGGCAATAGATAGATTCATGCATTGCATGAATCTATCTATTGGTGCTCTGCTTTCCCTTCTTCTTGTGACCCGAAAAGCGTTGTCTGTGATGTCACTTCTGGGTGAAGCTCTCGGTGTCCCCGGCTAGCTCAGCCCGGAAATAATGTTTTGCAATGCAATCTGCATTACAAAAAACATTTAGTGGAGCACAGGTGCTCAATAAAGAGAACCTGTCACCTAAAAATCATCATATCGGTGACCCCCCCCCCCCCCCCATCACATAGGGGACAAAAAGTAAAAAAAAAAAAAAAAAAAAGTTACACCCAAGCACATAAAACCACCCTCTCAAATTTTTTTTTGAGTCCCCCCACATATACACCATTTCCTGGACACACAAAAATTTAAGGTTTGGCATGTTGAGTATCTATTTACTCGATGCAACCTCGCCTTTTATATATTTTACCAAAAATTTGGGTGATTTATTGCGTTTGTTTGCCCTAAAATTCACGTTCATGTGTTTTTTACTGAAATTTTGCATTTCCTAGACCTTTGCGGTAATATTGTGTGACCAAAAAAAAAAATGGAACTACCACTATTTTATTCTCTAGAGTATATGCTTTCAGAAAATATACAATTAGTTTGGGTTTTGTGTAATCTTCAGGCCTAAAATAATTTTTTAAACATGTTTGCAAAAAACGCAAAAACGGCTCTGGCAGTGAAAGGGTTAACGGCTACTTCCGGTTTCACATTGTTTTTAACCACCTCAATACAGGGCACTTTCACCCCCTTCCTGCCCAAGCCATTTTTCAGTTTTCAGCGCTGCCGCACTTTGAATGACAATTGCGCGGTCATGTTACACTGCACCCTAAAGAAATTTTTATAATTTTTTCCCCACAAATAGAGCTTTCTTTTGGTGGTATTTGATCACCTCTGCGGTTTTTACTTTTTGCGCTATAAACAAAAGAAGAGGGACAATTTTGAAAAAACACACTATTTTTTACTTTTTGCTATAATAAATATCCAAATTTTTTTTTTTTTTTAACAAAATTTTTTCCTCAGTTTAGGCCCATATGTATTCTTCTACATATTTTTGGTAAAAAAAAATTGCGATAAGCGTATATTAATTGGTTTGCGCAAAAGTTATAGCGTCTACAAAATAGGGGATAGATTTATAGCATTTTTATTATTTATTTTTTACTAGTAATGGCGGCGATCTGCGATTTTTATTGTGACTGCGATATTGCGGCGGACACATCGGACACTTTTGACACATTTTTGGGACCATTCACATTTATACAGCGATCAATGCTATAAAATTGCATTGATTACTGTGTAAATGTGACTGGCAGGGAAGGGGTTAACACTAGGGGGCGATCGAGGGGTTAATGTATGACCTAAGGAGGTGATTCTAACTGTGGGGGGAGGGGACTGACTGGGGGAGGTGACCGATCGGTGTCCCTATGTACAAGGGACACACCATCGGTCTCCTCTCCTCTCTGACAGGACGTGGATCTGTGTTTACATGCACAGATCCACAGTCCTGTTCTGTTACCCGGCAATCGCGGGTGCCCGGCGGACATCGCGGCCGCCGGGCACGCGCACCGGGTCCCGAGCGACGCAGCGGGCACGCGCGCGCGCCCCCTAGTGGCTCGGGAGGGCGAGGACGTCATATGACGCCCGCCCAGAACAATAGAAGCCTCGTCCAGCCGTCATATGGCGGTGGCTTAGTGGTTAATCAGGGATCTTCAAACTACGGCCCTCCAACTGTTGTGGAACTACACATCCCATGAGGCATTGTAAAACTCTGACATTCACAGACATGACAAGGCATGATGGGAATTGTAGTTCCTGAACTGGAGGGCCGTAGTTCGAAGACCCCTGTTTTTAATGTTTTAATAAGGAGTGGATTATCTGATAGTTTGGATTTTATACAATATACAGAATTACGCTATATAGCTTCTTTTGCAATTTGTACCCATCCCTGGAGGTTCGTTGAGGACAACACCTTTTGTAGCTGGAGTTACAGTCTGCGGGACCACAGAGCCCAGCAGTCCTCATATCGTTTTCACACTTCTCAGTGGGATTCCGGAATTTCTGATGGCCCAGTGAGGACAACGTAAGCCGCAGTGATACAGCCAGTGGGACTACCAAGCACAGCCACCCTCTCAAAGCGCATCAGACTTCTGTTATGGGAGTCCTGGATCTCTGGTGAGTGAGAGGGCACACAGAGGGGAGCACAAATTTTGCACTAATGTTTGTCTTGCCACTTTATACTGCACATCCGATTAAGTTGAGGTTGCACTGGAAAAAACCTACTTGGATTCACATGAATGTTATATATTTATTTGTTCACTGGAATTTATGGCCTTTATATATTGTTATTTTATATTTGATATGAATTTTTATGATTTGGTGATGTATTAGTATAGTATATGGTAGCGCTCTTATCCTGTTCACAGACTTACAGGAAGAGTTCAGTGTCCCCAATTCCTTTTTTTTCAATACCTCCAGCTTCACCATGCACTTTTTACTGAGGCTAGTTCTACATTCCTCAAACAGATCGATACCCCACTAATTGTTCAAATAGCTAATATTACTGATAAAAAAGGTCTTATACCCTCACTCTATGGTTCATTGGTGCACTGTTATCAAAGTACAGTGCAGGTTCAAGGCAGAAGGGACTGGTCATCTAAAATCCCTACAGTAGATGGTGAAATATGGCAGTCTATTTTAGAACAGGTCCCATTGGTCTCAATTTCCCCAACTCAGCGTTTGTCACAACCTTTTGTTATTCATCGGGTTCATAGAACCCCCCTCAAGCTATTTAAATGGCATTGTAGAGAGTACTCAGACTGTCCAGATGTGGGGGTACTCCAGCTGACCATCTGCATATGTTCTGGAGGCGCCCCAAGCTTGTAAGATATTGGAAAAAAATATCAGTTATCAAGCTTTTCAGGTCTCTATTCAAAATGACCTTCTGACGTGTGTTCTAGGGTTTCTTGTTGAAGAACTATTTACACCCCGTTGTGTTTGGCACATAAATGTTTTGGATAGCCCCTCTCCCTCTTAAGTTTGAGGAGTGGTGCACCCAAGTAAATACTACCTTACTCAAGGAAAGGCATATCTTGAAATCTAGAGGTACCCCTTTTAAATTTATATAAACTAAGGGACCCTTGGATTTAAGTACCAGGGTTGGCTCCAATGGCCCTCGTCTCCCTGCAGATTCTGCAAGGCATATCATAGTGCTGCAGACATGTGTAGGGGGGCAAAATTCAAAATAATTGTTGATTTGTTCGGACTGTGAAAGATATACAGTTATCAGGCTTAAAAAAAAAAAAAGTTGCAAGTCTGGTATTAGTTTTGGTTTAGAGGCACTGGTATAGGGCTGCATCTATGGTTTCTCGAAGTATACCTCGCTACTGGTAGTAAGAATGCTGTGTTTTTATATACATGCTGTATATATTGTTCATAAGCGATGGACATTGACATGTGCGTTAACATGTTACTGCTCGTTATATTATACGAGCAGTAAGAATCATTAGAAGTATGCAAATAATTCTGTAAAAGATGTGTGATCAGTTGTAACATCTTTGTAATGTGAGCCATCCTGTTTTACAGTGCCAACTGTTTTGGTTGTATGTATCAAAAAAAAAAAAAAAAAAAAAAAAAAAAAAAAAACACAAAAAAAACATATGTAAAAAACCTTTTAATAAAAAATATAAAAAAAATTAATAAAAAAGAAAGAAGTGCTATGCCTTGCACTAAGATACATTCCCTTGTTTGCGGACATCAAGAGTACTGATCCATATCCTGTGGCCATGAGCGGTCCCTTCCACACTACACCCAAAAGTGTCGCATTATACACCCAGGGACGAGTAGGAAGAGACCGCTTGTGGCCACAGCATATAGAGAAGGTACCCTAGTACTCTTGATGTCAGCAAACAAGCTAATACACCTCAGTGCAAGGCATAGCACTTTTTAATGCGTGTAGCCAATGTGAAAAGTGGTTTATGGAAAAATTTAGTTTTTCTTTTAAAGGTTTCACACTATGGCGGTCTTCCTCTATTTTGACATAAAATCACTTGTCTCCAAACTTTCTAAACTAAGGGCCATTTTACTATCCTTGAGACTTTATTTTCTTTACTTCCACTGGCCATAGTCCGGCCATCATAAACAGCAACTGTGGTCAGTGGGAGAAGGCATAGTGCCCCATCACTGGTGCCAGTGGGAGGCATAGAAGAAATCGTGACCCACGACTGGTGTCAGTGAAAAGAATTGTGCCCTATCATTGGTGTCAGGAGGAGGAATAAGGTCTTGTATCAATGAGAAGAATAGCGCCCCAAGGGCAAGAAAAAGGCAAGCAATGGGCCACATCCAGCCCCCGGGCCGCAGTTTGAAGACCATTGCTGTAGCGAGTGGTCATATAAATCTGGTGAATTCTCTGTGTTGGCGGTGGAGAATCACTGGAACACTGCATTCTGTCTGCATGTATTCAAGAAATGAACACGAGAGCACTTTTATGGGATCCATGATACGGACACTGTATTAAAGCGGAGTTCCACAGAATTTTTTTTTTTTTTGTAAAGTCAGCAGCTACAAATACTGCAGCTGCTGACTTTAAAAATAAGGACACTTACCTGTCCAGGGCGCCCGCGATGTCCTCACCAAATCTCTCCCTCAGCTCTCGGGTGCCGCCGCCGCCATCTTCGGTAAGGGAATCAGGAAGTGAAGCTGCTACTGCGCATGCGCGACTCACGCTGCACGATACCACTGGTCCCGGCTGTCTTTCTTCTGGGAGCAGTGCATCTCCCAGAAGACAGGGGGGGGGGTACCGGAAGTGGTGTAGATACTCGTGGGTGACTCGGGTTCCTATGCCCAGAAGTGAGAGCAAAATACCTGTGTTAGATCGGTATATGCTCCCCCCCTCCCACTAAAAGGTGCCAAATGTGACACCGAAGGGGAGGGGGTGTGTGGAGGATTCCGAAAAGTGGAAGTTCCATTTTTGGGTGGAACTCCGCTTGAAGGGCATAGAGCCTGAATTTGTTGGAGATATATAGGCAGTGTTTGTGGAATATTGATAAATGGACACTTTATTTTTGCAATATTGTATAATCTATGTTTTTGGTTTTTTCCAGTTGAATGCATATAGATTTATATACACTAACCAACAGCACTGTATAGAGTTGATTAAAATATGTACCAAGTGCTTATATTGAATTTTGGATACAGCAGCTTCAATAATTTTTTTTATAGATTCAAGCACTTGTGGATGGTATTAGAGTACACAGAACCATATGTCAGTTAAAATTTTGAATTAAATTTGGATAAAAGACTTCACACCCTGGCTCAGTGGCAAATCGTTTTACAACTCGGACAGTATGTTATTTATGTCACTAAATAGGATCTTGGTAAAAAAAAAAAAATCTGCTCTCACCTGTTCTTGGCACAGATGTAGGACATAATGTTCTGGTTGAAGAATTTCAGGATCAGAGGGATGCAGTTAGCAAACACCAGGTGCTGGGAGATGTATTCAAACTACAAAAACAGAAGAATAGCTGAGCAAGGCTACATACTGCTGGGCAACACATACAGAAGGATTTAAAGTGAAACTACAAAAATTATCCAGAGGATTTTATATTCCCAAAAAAAAAAAAAAAAAAAAAAAAAATTATAATATAATAGAATATAATATAATAGAATATAATATAATATAATATAATATAATAGAATATAATATATATTTATATATATATATATTTATACATATATAATATTATATTTATATATATATATTATATTATATTATATACACATATATACACATATATACATATACATACATATACTGTGAAGGAATGTGATGTAGATAATAATAATAGTAATCTGAAAATGTCCATTTTCTTATGTGCATACATATTTTTCTCCTTACTCATTATACAAGTATACAGATTTGCTCTGTTCCTATATTTTCTCAAGATGGCGGGTACCCCCTGCATCCCACACATCAGAAGAACGCGGAACTGAAGATAAAACCAAAGACAGCCAAACCTCGTTATGAACATTCTCCATTTTCTTTTTCTATCTTAACCAATGAGATGTACCTATTAGACTAACATAGCAATGACGTATTTGTGTGTATAAAACATTAGCACCGCCTTGAATAAATCAGAAGTGTAACAAGTAACGGTGCTGAGCGTGTCTCAGAGTGTTTACGTTTATATGCATGCATATCAACACTTTCAAATTAGAGACAGCAGCAGATAACCTTGGGCTCGATTGGAGCTCTTAATCATTTCCATAACAGATGGTGCCGAAACCCGGGACCTCAGGCTACAGTCGAAGCCATACCGCGATAAGCATTCGGGCGTTAATTGAAAGATAACAGAGGGGGTCTTTGCGCAGCCCTAACAGTACGGTAAGTTTGATTTATATTCTTACCACTGTACGACTCTCTTATCTTTCGGTTGACGGCTGGATTCTGTCGGTATGCTGAGACTGTCTTAGAGGCAGGTATTTCCTCGCCTGAGGTTGTTTTAACGAACCTGCCAATGGGTTTCTGCTGACTGTATTTTTTGTTCACTGTCTGCCATTCTTTGGGCTACGAAACTCAGCAGTCTAAAAGTGCTACATGTGCGATTGTGGCAGTCGGTTATAGGACGGGATACTCAAGGATTTGTCGGATCTTTAAAAAAGGAAATCTCAGCTGCTGGAGCCCCCCGCAGTCTGAAAGCGTTACAGATGTGTCACCCCCAGATGTGCTGTCGGCCTCTGGGAGGTAACTGTAATGATGGCCTTTAACTGGGTTGAAGGGGGTGATGTCTGCCCCTGAGGTTATCTTAGCCTGCTGAAATTTTGCAGTTCGAAGAGTGGCAGGTGTAATATCCTGTCGTGAGTGTATTTGTGGTTTACTGTTCGCTATGTATGAGAGGGGTTGGGGTGGGGACTGGTTAAGGTCGGAGGGGGGGCTGCCCGGGGGATCTGTTGGGTCGCGGGCCGTTGCTCCTCACTACCCCTGACGTGTTTGTTCTTGTTCTGAGATTAACCGTACATTAGTCTTATGAGCCCCCACCGAAGGAATTTGTTGATAAGAACGCTGAGAAAAATATTAACCCCTTGGTTGTACGAGAGAAAAGAAAGTGATATTGTAAAGAAAGTGATATTGCAAAGAAGGAGAGAAGAAGATGTTGAAATAGTTAACAAAGTTGAAAGAAGTGGCGAAAGTTATGTTGCTGAAGAAACAGGGAGAAAAATCCTGTGTGATAAAGAAAATTGGACAAAGGAAGTTAAGAAAGATGTCGATTGTATTATGTATGTGTATCACAGAGCTGATGATATGTTGGAACTTGAAACAAAGGAGGGGAGGGACAGCACTGCCCTCCGTCTAACAACCACTCCTTTCTCACCACCCAAGCACAACCCACTGTGACAACTCAGCCCAGCGGCCATCTTAGTGCACCCATGCCTTCACTTTCTACCCAGTCCAGTGCACGTCCTGCCGGCGGCCATTTTGGTACACCCAGTAAGCTTAAACAGCCTGTACCCAGCCCTCCCTGTTTTAAACCAAGATGGTTCATACCACACACCTGTCTTCCCCAATACGGGAACATCACATTCCCAGGCCGGATATGTTAATGATGAAGAAGCATCTGAGTGGGAAGCCCAACAGCAGGCAGCAAAGCCACCCACTGATTTAACCCCCAATCCGGCTCCAGACTCTCAGTTCCGAGAGGATCTCAAACACATGCTGGCAACCGTAAGGAACAGTGCCTCTTGCCAGCCCCCGCCCCAACAACAGTCTCGGTTACCAGAAGGGGCACCAGTGATGTGTGTCGCTTTTACTCTATCACAAGCAGCGGCCTTAGTGACAAGTCTGCCTGACCCAGAGAAGCAGCCAATTCCCTTCTACCACAGGATAGTGCAGATACAAGAAACTTACTCAGCTGCCTGGAGAGACTTGATCAGCCTATGCCAAATCAAAGCAGGATGTGTCTTTTGGCCAGTCATGCAGACGGCCTTCAATGATGCCAGCCTGACAAGTGCCACTTCCTACACCTCAGGAGTGGAGTTCTGTGCACTACTCCACGACTGGGCAAAGGAGAAGTTGACGGATCAGACCACCACAATCCAAGATATTACCCAAGATAAAGGGGAGTCTGTGAAGAAGTATCATGCTAGACTCATAAAAGGCACACACACACACACACATGTTATCAACTGCTTTTGTTTCAGGGCTCAGAGAGGATATCAGAAAAGGCCTGATGGTGGCCCGCCCTGAATACCATTCAATGAAAATGTCTGATTTATTGTTGGTGACCAGAGGTATAGAAAATCAAAAAGGTAAAAAAACCAACGCCCCTCATGGTAACCCATGACGAAGATCCCGCCTACACTAGTCCACCACCACTGCCCAATACCAGGGAAAGGATCACCTGTTACAACTGTGGGAAACGGGGTCACTTTAGAAAAGAATGCAGAGCCCCAAGATGTCCCAGACGAAAAACCTACCACTTTCCTCATTGACAGGGGTGCAGCCAAAAGTGTGTTGAGGGCGGTGAACCTGCCTAATAATTCTTTCCTTTCCACTATTGATGTTTCCTGCGTAGGAATGGATGGGGTGCCCCGCTCCAGTCCACTTCCTGATTTGCTTGCCAGATTTGTGGTGTCCTCTACATGTCCCTTGAATCTACTAGAAGCTGATGTGTTGTCCAGACTACAGGCCTCAATCAGGACACGCCTGAAGGGGGGATGAAGTTACATACTCCCCTATCTTTAGAAGACTCATCTGCTTTGTGTTCTCTGCCTCTCCTGATCACACTTAATGAAGCAAAAACTTCAAGTTCAATACTGCAGGAAGTACTTGACAGAATCCCTGCGTGCCTATGGTCCACAGGACCGGAAGACAACGGTTACTTAAAAGGTGCCACCAGTTTCAGTCAAGCTAAAAGAGGGCGCTTCATTGCCCCGGAAACCACAATAACCCCAAGAAGAGAATCCTAAAAAGAGAACCAGGTACCTACTGTGGATGCCTTTGACTGCAAAATACCTCACAGAGGTGGACAATACAAACGTTTTCTTTAGTGTCCACCCTCACCCCTCCTGCTGGTACCTTTTCGCATTCATCCACGGAAAGAAACGGCAACGTACCTAAACAGTTGTGCCACAAGGGGCACAGAACTTTCCAAGCCAGTTTGCAAAAGCTATGGCAATCATCCTTGACACATGACAAGAGGAACACCCGGAAATGATTCTCTTCCAACATGTTGATGACCTTCTCCTTTGTGCAGCTGACTTACCCCCTGTTGAAGTCACCTCAGAAAGCCTGTTGTGCTATCTTGCCAACCAGGGCTGCAGAGCCTCAAAGCCCAAAATGCAGTGGTGCTCAACACCTGTCATTTTCCTTGGACTAATTTCCTAGTGCAGAGCATGGATTCCAGAAGCCTTCCTACTGATGCTCTGCAATCAGACCCTTCCAGATGTCTCCTGAAGAAATATCTAAGTTTGAGGCCCTCAAGTGTGCCATCTCAGGCGCTAGGGCTCCCAGCCTACGGCAAAACGCTCAAGCTCTTTGTATCCGAACGTCTGGGACATGCTGCAGGTGTACTCACCCAATCACACGGCATCAGCCTACGCTCCGTAGGATATTATTCCTGTCGGCTGGATGCGGTAGCAAGAGGAGGCCTATTGTGTCTGCGAGCTGGATTTGCTACACAAGCCTTGCTTGACAAAACTTTGAACTTGGTCCTCGGACACTGCCTCGTTCTGCTTGCTCCCCATGACGTTGTTGCCATATTCAACCAAGGTCCAGCCGAAACACTTGTCCACTACCAGACACTTGAGACTCCTGTGTTCCCTCCTACTGGACAGCATTACTCTATTAAGTTGTCAAACACTGAACCCTACTACCCTTCTTCCACTTCTCGAGGGGGGAAAGGAGGAGGAGGAGTAGAGTCTTGACTTGTCACCCCATGACCACACAGGACACGCAGTCACCACTGAAAACACTGTTCTACAAGCTGAAGCCTTACCACCGGTGATGTCTGCACAGGAGGCAGAGCTGTAAGCACTTACTACAGCATGTAAATGGGCAGAGGGAAAAAGAGCCAACATTCATATGGACTCAAGATATGCTTTCAGCATTGCCCATGATTATGGTGTTATCTAGGACAGAGGATTCCTGATGGCTGCAGGAACACCTGTGAAAACTTGATTGATGCCTTGCTTCTCCCAACCCAAGTGACTATTCTGAGTAAAGCACACGACAAAATGAACTCAAAGGAAGCTTAAGGCAATCATCTAGCCAATTCAGCTGCCAAACAGACAGCTGGTGGTCCACGGGAAGTGGACAGCAGGGTGGTAGAAGACCACCCCGTGCTTACCTTACAGACTTTCCCAGTGGACAGAGTTTATCTAAAAGAACTACAGGAAACAACAAGTCCGGATAAGAAGGAAAGCTGGAAACGGAGAGGAGCAACTCTCAGAAATGGACTATTCGAGTGCAACAAGAAGCCTTGTCTACCCAGGAGTATGTACCCAGCTGTGGTGCAATGGGCACATGGAGCTGCCCACTTGACAAAGACTTTTATGAACTCTCTTATCAACAAGTGTTGCACCAAGAGTTACTCCACTGACCGACAACTTCTGCAGATCATGCATTATCTGCACCAAATGCAACCCAGGATGCACAGAAGAAGCACCTGGCAAAAGCCCTATACCCCATTCCAGAGGATGCAAATTGATCATTCTCAAGTGCCAAGAAGTGGCAGATTCGAAAACGCCCTAGTGGAAGTGGTCACGACTGCCAGGACCACAGCTAAGAAACTACTAAGTGAGATAGTATGTAGATTTGGGGTCCCAGAGGTGATATTGAGAGATCAGGGCCCAGCCTTAACAGCAACCCTTACAAAAGAGATTTGGGCAGCACTGGGGGTTCAGTTGGCACTACACATCCCATACCACCCTCAAAGTAGCGGGAAGGTAGAAAGGATGAATGGGACACTAAAAACAGGATGTTAAAGATGGCCCAATAGACTAACATGAGTTGGCCCATTGCCCTGTTCAGTGTCAGACACACCCCCGGGGGAAACATGCCCTATCTCCTTATGAAATTTTGTTTGGTTCAGCTCCCAGACTTGGTTGTTACTTTCCACAACAGTTACAGTTACAGTCTGATGTGTTGACTAATTATGTAACCACATTATCACGAGAATTAACCTGAATGCATGTCCAGGTGTTTTCTTCCATTCCAGATCCTGAATTAGATACAGGAACACACCAACTACTGTCTGGAGATCCTTGAGCCAAGTTATGATGGTCCATTCCAAGTTTTGGTGACCACAGCCACCTCAGTCAAGTTGGCCAGGAAGAACACCTGAATGCACGCTTATCACTGCAGGAGAGAGTGTTTTCGGGTGCTGCATATCCTTTTTCTGTTTGATCTAGGGGGGAGGGGCCCAGGAGGTGGCCATCACAAAAATGATAACATAATTACGTTTTAGTGTAACTCTTCAGGTACACATGTGACCACCTTTACCTTAGATTACTGTGACATAGTACCTTGTCCGTTTGACCCTTCATGGTGATGCCATTGGTACAGTGATATCCCTGACGGTAAGGACATATATGTATGCCACACAGACAGTTACTGGGGACAGAGTTGTGGTTTCTGTGGGGGCCAGTGGGTTGGAACACAGGGCCAGACTGGGAGACCACAGAGTGCATTAGGAAAAAAAAAAAAAAAGATGAAAATAGAAAGCCCCATATCCTAACCAAAGATACCCCTGATACATACACTGACCCAGCACACAGTCAGAGGAGGAAGCGAGCAGCTCTCTCCGGAAGCGTTGATCCTCATGTATACATACACGTCATAGGGGTTACAAGGGGGGGTCCCTGATGAGTTCAAAGCCAGGGATCAGGTAAAAGCTGGTTTTGAGTCTTTGATCCCCATAACAACTGTCAGCAAGAATGTAGATTGGATTAACTACATGTCATGGTTATGCAATAGAGTTTGTCGATCAGCATACCTGTCTCCATGTGTTCATCTCTAGAGACCAGCTGACCCTCACCAGACTGCTTTTGTAACCTCTCCTCTAAGCATGGCCCCACCCCAGGCCCTATCAGGGAACCCTATATTAACCTGTGCACTGCAAGCCAGCAGTGCTGATCAACCACTGTGTGTTAGCCTCTGTGTGTACTTGCTGTGTTTCTTACATCTGATTCCTGTTACCGACTTTGGCCTGTTCCCGACCATCCCTGTTTGCCTGTGATCCTGATGTTCCAGTCAGCTGCCTCCTTCCTCTTCTCCTGTAGTCTACCGTGAGCGTGAGCTGTGAGACCCTGGGGGCCGCGACCTGGAGCCAGACTGCAGCGCAGTCCATCCTCACCACTAGAGGCTCTGGTGAACACCTGCTGGCTCTTGGACTCCGCGCCCTGGGGAATCTATGCTCTAGCTCCCAGTGGGATCTGTGTCAGTGATCCAGTAGACCTGCTTCCTGAACCTCCCAGGGTACAATCCGCAGCAGTCAGCCATAGGGTCCACTACCTTGCGGTGCATTCCTGATCCCAACGGTGTGCATCTGTCACCCAGCCTCTAGGTGACCTGACACTACACATATTATAACCAACAGAGATTTGTAAATTACTCTAAAGATGCCCTCCAGGGAATTGCTGACCAGTTATCCCCCACTTCCTACATGACATTCCAGGACCTGATGGCCTTAGACATGGTGCTAGCTGGGAAAGGAGGTGTTTTGTAAAATCATAGGAAAAAACGGGAACCTGTTGTACATACATTCCTGATAATATTGGCCCAAATGGTAAGGTTACTCTAGCTATAAAGAAATTAGAAGATCTGTCACTGGAGTTGAAGAAGAACTCAGGTATCACAGACCCATGGGATCAATACTTCAGCTGGATGAGTGGGTGGCAGAAGGTGCTCGCCCAGATACGGGTAACGGTATTAATAATCCTGGTTCTTTTAGCCCTGATTGTATGCTGTATTCTACCTTTCATAAAAAGTTAATGAGCAAGGCTGTAGGCAATAGCACACCTACGTTTCTCCACCAAGAAAAAGAGGACCCCCTTATGATGGAAGATGACAAACCCTTCACTCCTCTACAGTCACTGCCTGTCCATAATCTCACAATCCTATAGGGTTTTAGGGATAGATAGCGCCTGACTGCACCTCTCCAGCTGTATCGAGGAGGGAAGTGAACAGTTGCTGCCCAATTCTATATACAGCCTAAAAGAGTTGCTGAGGAGAAGGGCCAGGCCAAAGTGGGACCTTTAGTATTAGGGACAGAAAAGAGAAAATAGTCATTTTAGGGGGGATTGTGAAGGAGTGTGATGTAGATAATAATAAATAGTAATCTGAAAATGTCTATTTTCTTATGTGCATACATATTTTTCTCCTTACTCATTATATAAGTATACAGATATGCTCTGTTCCTATATTTTCTCAAGATGGCGGGTACCCCCTGCATCCCACACATCAGAAGAACGCAGAACTGAAGATAAAACCAAAGACAGCCAAACCTCGTTATGAACATTCTCCATTTTCTTTTTCTATCTTAACCAATGAGATGTACCCATTAGACTAACATAGCAATGACGTATTTGTGTGTATAAAACATTAGCACCGCCTTGAATAAATCAGAAGTGTAACAAGTAACGGTGCTGAGCGTGTCTCAGAGTGTTTACTTTTATATGCATGCATATCAACACTTTCAAATTAGAGACAGCAGCAGATAACCTTGGGCTCGATTGGAGCTCTTAATCATTTCCATAACAATACACACACACACACACACACACACACACACACACGGAACCCCTTCCTTTGTTGCGGTTGTATTATCCTTCTGCAGTGTGAACAGGGGTAAACTGAATATTCATTATTGCAGAAGTGCAGCAGCCATCTATAAAGGGTTAGTTCACCTTCAGGCCTCATGTACACTGGACATTTTTGCAGCTGCCTCTAAACTTCCCTGCACATTAGTCCATGTACTCATAGGCTTTTAGCAGCGTTTAGTGGCAGAAAAAAATCCTACTGACAGTGTCTAGGAGCAGAAGTTTTGGCAGAAAACATTTGACGCTTCTAATTGCTTATAAACAAGCTAGGTTGGTTTAGCCCTTGAGCGTCAATTTATTTCAATTGGCAGAATATATTATTATTCTGGCCAATTAATTAAGGCCTGTAAATGCGCCTAAATGGTTGTAAAAGCGTTTACAAGCGCCAGGGTTTTTTTTCTGCAAGAACGCTGCTTCCAGGAGGAAAGACTTCTGGGAGAGTTTTCAAAATGTCCTGTGTGTGTATGAGGCCTTACCAAAAAAACTGCCTATGCAGATAAGGGGTGTCTGTAGATAAAAACGAATTGTGCAGATTTGACCAAAGTTGAAATAATAGGCGATAGTGAAAATGAACAGTAACAGCTGGACCTCACTTACCAATGTCCTGGGAGTTTTTAGGGCAGGTTTAATGGGATACATAAAATGGTCTACACCTACAGAAGGGATAGGATTTAATTTTGATCAAAGCTGCACAGTTATTTTCATCTACAGCGACCCTTATCTGCATAGACAGATTTTGGTAAAGGTAAATTAACCCTTTATAGAGACCACCTTGCTGGTCTATGGAGTCTCTAAAGTGCAGGGGCAACCATTTTGGATGGGTCTGGAGAATGGTGATTGGCTGATGTAATGTGGAAGGGGGTGGTGAACTAGGCTGCTGAAGAGAGGAAGCTCTGTTGTGTCATCAGCCTGCAGAGTGCATGGAGGAATCCACTGTGGCAACCATGTGCCGCTGAAACCATTTTCCTGTGCCGAGTAGCTGAGAGAGGGCACCGCAAGGTTGTAGTGAAGGGGGGACAGTGGTGTGTGGCCAGAGTTTGTTGGAGTTATCCGATGCTGTTCTGCCAGGAGAAGAGAGTTGATCAGAGATTGCTGCTGACATCATACTTTGGGCAATGATACATGTGAGGGGACGGTTCTAGAAGAAAGCAGGTGTGTGTAAAAGGAACTGAGCTGCTGCTGGATGAATGGATCCCTGCCATAGCTGACCACAATTGGGTGAGAACTCAGACGCAAACAGACTAAGAACCTTCTCCCTGGAAGGGAATTATTTGAGTGCCTGGTGAGATCAGACTGTACTAAAAACAGCACTCCCACCACTTGTAAGGAAGGAAAAGAGGGACTGTCTCAGTGGAATTGAAAGAGAGATCATCAGCCACTTCTATCCCTGTCTGACTTGAACTGGACTTTCACTGAATCACTGCAAGTGTCCGAAGACCCAGAATAGGGTGCCCTAGGACTGAGAGGACTAGGAGAGACTAATATCATGCACGTTAATCTGTTGTCTGCTTGGAATTGTTGTGCTTTCTTCAAGGGCCCCAACTTTGCCAGCCACCATTTTGTTTTTTCAATCACAGGCCACTGGGATAAAACTGGGACTGTTCTAGCAAGTTAGGACTCTCTATATACTGTTGCTAGGTAAATGCCATTCAGTTAATTACTGTTAGTCAGAATACTGCAGGTGTTTAACCAGATCTCTCAGAGTAAACATTACCTTATTGATGGTTTGTGCAAGTACACTTGCTAATCGTTTCTTTTTTTAGGCTACACTTGATTCTTTGCAATACCTCAAAAGGGTGTTGGTAAGGCTGCCCATATGTTATACATTTTTCCCTTAGATTTACCAAAGAATATAATATGAGGTCAAACCTAAACAAACACTTTCAATTTGTAGTCAGGCAGGCCCTTGCACTACATAGTTTGAGGCAGAAATGTAACTAGAACCTTCAGGGCCCTGGTGCAAAAAACATGAAGGGCCCTCCGACCCACTGGTCCCAAGGCCCTTCCCTCTGTGCCTGGGCCCATTTACTCCCATCGTGGAGCTCTTTATTATGACCTTGCAGTGAGACCCTTTCACATATTCTGCAGCAGGCTCTCCTTGTGCCTTCTTGGAGCCCCAATGGTGGCGGAACCCCAGGGCCTGGTCACAAGTGCAATCGTTGGCCCTGGTAGTAACACCACTGAGTGAAATACTCTGCAGTGTGTCATGGGATGGGTGGAATGCTCTGCACACATACACATACACAAGATATAAACACACACAAATCACAAAAACACACACAGCCTTTCAAAAAAATCAGCAGTACAGTACCTTCAAATCACAAAGCTGCATACTGCACTGTAAGGGGAGGCAGAGAGCACAGTACTCTCCTTTCTTCACTATCACTTTGCTGAGTGTGTTCACTGTGTGTTCACTGTCTGAACACACTGTCTGATGCACAATGGGGAGTTTGATCTGACAGCCACTCTCTACAAGCCACATGGGCCCCCTGGAGCAGGCTTCATTGTGACCCCCGAGACCCCTGTAGCTATGCCACTGGTTTAAGGTAAATCAAAAGGAAATTAAACAAGAAGTTTGTATAAATATATGGCCAGCTTTAGTACTGGGTGAGCGAGGTGTGCCATCTCCAGGTGTGCAAAGAAATTACGAAACAATTCAGCGGCTCCTATGGGGGTAAAGCTGGCCATACACCATACAATTTTCTTATTCAATTTTCTTTAGATTTACCTTCAACTATGTAGTAGAAGGGCCTGCCTGATTGCATACAAAATTGAAAGTGTTTAGGTTTGACCTCCTATTATATGATTTTAGTAAATCTAAACCAAAATTGCACAAGAAAATTGTATAATGTATGGCTAGCCTAACGCTTCATACATATGTGGAGTAAACATTACACACAATTGCAGGCTCTTATCAATTAGTACGATTCTGTGAGCGCCTTTCACTAAAAGATAAATGAAGTTTCTGGCATGTGTAAAACACGCTTGAGTGTTTTAGATTACACTTCTCAAACTTAATTAATGAAAAATAGGCAGACTCCTCTCAATGCTATGGTTTGTAATGAGGAGATGTAGAAAACAGAAATTTGTATTGCTCTCACACATTTCTGGGCGCTATACCTGGTAGATGTGGTTGAGCTTGAAGTGTTTGAGTATCAGTACCAGCAGCACAGATACACTCTTCACAATGATCTCTTTGTGACGGTTCACGTCGATCCCCAGTTTCATGCTTTGCAGCACAGTGACCCTAGGGGATAAAAAAATATAAAATGAAAGCAGCCAACATGAAAATATATGAAACACAAATGTCTACCCCCCCCCCCCCCCCCCCAAGGGTGTACAAATATGATTCTATTGATAGTATTACTAAACCCACAACAGTAAAATCAGTCTCTATATGCAGTAAAGCATGCTTGCTATACTCCCTGTGGAACCTAAGGGGTCAATCCTGCACATTGCGTAAAAAGGCTGTGTGATCCTGTATTCTCTGATCCTCCCCTTCTTCCACAGTTCCCTAAACCATCTCCTGAAAGAACAGAGCCTTGGGGGCAAACTGCACATGCTCAGTTTGGTGTGGTTTGCTAGAGTTTTTTTTTTTCCTTGGGAGAGTGCATGTGATCAGCACAGGGCCAATCAGCACTGTCCAGAGGGTCAGGGGTCCTGAAGCCTCATGGGACAATCAGGGGAGAATGAAAACTCCTCCTACAAGCTTTAACCAGACACTGATAGAAGTCACAAGACTGCTATATACTGCTGATGAGAAAAGGTATTTTGCAGTTTAACTATGGCATTTCCATGTTGTGTGTACTGTGGGAGACCAGATATAGCGAATGCAGGGTGCTGGGTTTAGTAACACTTTAAATAGTGCCAATATTTGATGTAGTGATGTTAAACATTTTACAGTCACTGCCACAGTATAGGTTACTAATTTCACTGCACACAAAGCACATACTTTAAGCAGAGATTAATGACTTGTTCCATTGAACAATTACTTGCAAATGTGGCCATTTTTAGAAGTAAAAAAATTAAAATTAAAACTCCACCCACCTGTCAATGATCATTTTAAAATTGCCAGACTCCTTTTGCACAAGTTTAATCTCTTCCTGCACCTGACTGCTGAAATATACACTATTAACTGGCCTCAAAGTTCCGGGGAGTAAGCACGTGTCTACCCATTCATACACACCCTTCACTGACATGAATGATCTTGTCAGTGACACTACTGTATTCTCTGTCTGGGAGCCAGAAGCTGCAGTTTACAGTGGATGACACTCATTTCATAAAGAAATATTCACTAAATGCTGCTCAAAAATATATATGTCTCAACTGTGTGATCATCAGACACACCATTCCTATACCGTCATGGAAAAAAATATATAAAAACAGCTCTCTGACCATTATGCCTCTGGTTTCAAAGGCCTTTGGTCACAAAGTGGTACAGTTGACAAGATTTTAAATAATTTGTGCTTAACCACTTGAGGATTTTGAATGCAAGAGATATCTCCTAAAATTTCAGTTTTTAGGAAGCATCTTCTGTTCTACTCGTCCCTGCCATCACTCTCTCAGCTGCCATTACACACTGTCAAACTGACAGCCGGAGATTGCTTTGTGTTACAGATTGCAGAATTGGGTGGTTGGCAAAATTCAGCTGCTCCTGTGTAAAAAGACACATGCAGATAGTCTACAAGCATCATTGAGTAAATACATTGTAAAAATGTATTGCTTCATTGTATTTTACCATTTCATTCATGTGTGATCCTTAACGGATATCATATGCACATCAAACAAACCATACAGTTTCTCATTTGCAAATGACTTTGAATTGCTTTGGTGTCACCTTAAATTAGACATTTTTTCATAAAAATGTATACTTTATACTTACAGTAAAACATTTTCCTTTTAAAAAACAGGAATTGAAAAGAAAAAAATAAAAAATAAAAATTTGTTTGTCTTTTACATATTTAAAAAAATAATTTTTAAAAGACAATACTGTGAATAGAAAGCCTAGTCTGCCCCCCAGAAAAAAAAAGTGTTTGTATACCCATTTTTTTTTGCCTATAGGTAAGCCTATAATAAGGCTTACCTGTAGGCAAAATGAATATCTCCTAAACCTGTACGGTTTAGGAGATATTCACTTTGCATGCAGCCGCTGACGTCAGAGGCGCATGCGCTGTCAATGCCCGGCTGAAGGTCCGGCAGACACTGCCGGACCTTGCTGGGAAGAAGTCTCCCGTGCCCATGTGCAGGAGGGACATCATCATTGCTGGCACTCCTGCAGCAGACGCGGCATCACCCACATTACTCCCCACAGTGATGGAGCCTGAGCGGCACACTAATGTACCGTAGGTCACCATTCAGGGAACACTTTGCATTTTCTCAATGAATGCAAAACATTATCCGATTGGATGAGGTAGCGCAGTGGGGTGTACTGCTGTCACAATCTCCACCTCATACCCATACTGAGTGAGCAAACTCCTATGTTCAGCAAGTAGCAGGGCAGCCCGGAAGCTAGCAGCAATCAGCACAGTAGTGGCGCCAACTACAATGATTTGCAGCCTCCACAGGGATAACACAGGCATAGCACATACATAGTTACATTGGTGCAGCTTGGGCCAATGTAACTATGTAAAATTTGCAGAAGGATCCAGCACTCCAAAATGCTGGATCACCATTACAGAAATAGTTGTCATGGTTTAGCTGTGACCTGCCACTTTGCGTACAAAATGGTCACTGACAGTTATACCAGCCAATATTGGGAAAAGGGGAGCAAGAAACAATGAACTACAGCTCAGGCAAGACAACTGTGGTTAAATGTTTCCCCCAACACAATGACCTGGCTTTTTAGAGTGCTTGCTCTATATGTTGCCAGGCAGCTTATGTACAGAAGAAAGCCCAAAAGTTTCTTTTAGCTAATCTGCTCCCCTCAGTCTAAGCAATGCAGTATAAGGCTTGGCTATATTTGACATATTTACCAAGCTTTATTAACTAGATCATTGCTGACAACTGCTTACATACGATCGCTTTACCCCACTTTACTACTACTCACGGCATTTCCTCAGGCAAAACATCAGCCAGAATATTAATGGAGTCGGTCTTGGCTTTGGAAGTTGGAGCAGCTGCCAGAAGTATCTTCAACAAGGCAATCTGCAAAACAGGTACAAACTTATTCATATAATAGGTCACATATACAGCACTTATTCTTCTAGAGCATGTCTCATAGTAATCCCTAAACAGAGAATAGTTCAGAGAAAAACATGTCCAATCCATTAACAGTTATGGAATAAGTTATCAAATAGAAGTCTTCATGCATTTTATATCATTCCATTTCTGATGAGAAACGAATACGGCTCATCAAAGTTTCCAAGAAACACAACGGAATGATCATAGTTGCAAAGGTCTGATTAAAACCAGACCGCATAGTTTCATATAGATAGCATTCTGCTTGGTTCCTGACAACTACTTTGGATACTGAAAAGTTTGATTATCTGTCAACTGGAAACATAAAGTAACATAATTTTGCAAACTCATTTCACACAAGGAAATGCAACATATCAATCCAAAGATGCCTACACCTGTGATAATCCAACTGTACAACGGTTTCAATTTACCAACAACTACTTAGCAAGAGAGACTACCCAAATAAAAACTAAATGGACTCTATGGGGGTTATTTACGAAAGGCAAATCCATTCAGCACTACAAGTGCAACGTGCACTTGGAAGTGCAGTCGCTGTAAATCTGAGGGGTAGATCTGAAATGAGGGGAAGCTCTGCTGATTTTATTATCCAATCATATGCAAGCTAAAATGCTGTTTTTTATCTTCCTTGCATGTCCCCCCTCGGATCTACAGCGACTGCACTTCCAAGTGCACTTTCAGTGCAATTTCAAGTGCACTTTGCACTTGTAGTGCAAAGTGGATTTGCCTTTCATAAATGACCCGCTATATGTAGGCCCTTGCAATGCATAGCTGTTGGAGAATCTAAAGAAGATGATTAGATCACAAAAGTACTATCAGATTTAAACCTGAGTGGCCAGCTTAATACAACATTAAGCAATATCAAAAAGGACAAAATATTCTCTCCGTTCTTTCACTAAAGGATTTTCAAAATACTGATGGATATGTTCGCCCTGCTCAGATAGGAAAAAGGAAAAAAAATAAAAATAAATAAAATCGCTCTGCAACCAAAAATCTTTGTACACATGGGTAGTTCTGACTCAAATGACAGGCAAACCTTACTGTACAGAATAAAAAGGTCACCTAAATTAGGTAAAAATATCAGGTTTATGTTGACCAAATCAGCACAATACAGTCCCACACCTTCCCATTAAGCCAGACCAACTTTTGTTGTGTAGTTATAGTTTCATCTAGACTTTCTACACCAAAGTTAAACGAGCTGCAGACAATGTATACAAAAAATTATTTCTTAGCACTGGTCACTGACCCAAGTTATGTAACTTACCATGTATTGAGGTATGTTAAACAACATGGCTTTATATAGACATTCTGTTGCAGTCTCCTCCACCACCTCCTCTCCCTGAAAAATTCAAGCAAGATCATTTGTGTAGTGTTTAACAATTACATTAAGAAAGACTGTTCTACTTGTCATATCAAATGATATTATCCATCCAGCAAGTGATGCTCAAAAGGAAAAAAAAATGTCATTAAATGTCATTGTTTAAATCACTTTAGCATTAGTACAATATTAGCGACAAGTACATGAATGGAGTGTACTTGAAGAGTCTTCATGAAAGCATGTAAACCCTGGAAGTCTAAAGCTGGCTACACACTATACAACCTTTATACAATTTTCTTGTACAACTTTCCTTTAGATTTACCAAAACCATATGATATGGAGTTCAAACCTAAACACTTTCAATTTGTATACAATCAGGCAGGCCCTCACTACACAGTACACAGAAGGTAAATCAAAAAGCAAAATCAAACAAATATTGTATAATGTGTTTTCAGTTTTAGTTTGATGTTGCAGTGTCAGGGAACTCCTGCAATGGGGACCATGTCTTACGAAAACTGGCAATCTGACAAAGCATCCTCTGAGGTTATAGGCGGCTCTATATAGAGGCAGAGTGGAGTTAAAGGGTTACTCCACTTTCATGGGGGAAAAAAACAGGAAATAGAAAAAATAAATATATATATAAAATAATATAGCATATACAATTGCCGTACAAGCCATATTGTAATTGAATGTTATTAAAAATGACATTTCCTTTTTCAAACTGCAGTGCTGTCTTTTTCTGTAAAATTCAATGCTATAAGACAACCTGGCAGTGTTCTGTACACAGCTGGTGTGTGGAACGCCCGCTGAAATGTAATTTTCTTGCTTGGGTGGCTGGCTCACTGATTTTCCTCGAAGTCTGCACTAAGACAAGTCAGGTTTTAGGCATCCACCGCAACAAAAATGTCATTTTTGATGAGATACTCCCAAAGGGCTAATCATTTCTAAAGGGATGCGGACACTGCAAATCTCATTATTTGAAAACTGTAAGTGCATCAGCTGATTAAAGTCACTCATTCAGATTCACCCTGCACATCGACATAGAAAAACAGCTTGTTCTTCAGAGCAGAAACAGGTAGGAATCTGCAACAAAGTTTATTAAAGTTCTTGCAATGTACAAATCGATCAACCAGAGGGGATTGTTTCTCAACAAAACTAAAGTTACTCTTTAACTAAGGATTTCCATTTGTCCAAAGTTTGAGGAAATGGAGATTTCCAAATGGAATACAGATGCTTTCTTGGCCTAAAGTAGCAATAGGCCAATTAGTGTTCTAAATGATTTCCGAACTGCCAAGGGTTCAATGAGGCCTAATAACCAAACCCCATGATTTTGGGGTATTGAGACATTGGTCAAAGTAGTATAAGTAATATATAGCACTTGACATCAGCAGTTACTAGAGTAGCTGGTCGAAAGTTTTCCCAAATCGTGCTGGTGTAAGGTAAAAGCAACGTATAATTTTAAAAAATTGTACAGGTCTGTCTCTGACTAAAGTGTAAAAACGGGTAATCCCAGCCATCGTTCCAGTCATTATCTAAGCATGTAACATCTTGAGACCATTGCTCTCTCAGGATGTTCCTCTGTGGTGTCTAGCTTTGGCTCTTCTAGCTGTGCCACCTGAAATACTGAACAGCTCCTTCTTTAGTCGCATGGACATTCCCCTGCTTTCTACCATGTCTCTGTTGAACCTTGAACTCTTTGCTCCTCTCATGAACTTCCTATTTAAGCTAGGTCTTTGCATTTCCTGTTTGGCAGGTTATTGTACTCTCTCCAGGTGATATCTTGCTCATCGACTACGCTTTCACATGATCCCATCCAGCTACTATTCATTACTGACATTTGGCTTGTTCATTGACCAGAAATGTCATCACAAACCTGGCCCTAAGACATCCAGGGGCCATCATGAAGGAGGGGATCAGGATCCAGATCTGGCTCTTTTCACTGTACCACTTGCTGTCCTTATCTTCACTACTACTTGTTATAGACCATTGACTACGAATCTGCCTGATACTATCTAGCTACTACTCATCACCGACCTTGTGGCTTGTTCATCGACTACATTTCTGCTTGTTCCAGACCCGCTATCTCCACCATGAGGAGATCCAGTGAAGACTGGCTAGTACTTAGACCCTGCTCTTTGGGTTAACCTGCATCATTTGCTAGGGTGATCTGCCTTTGTATTCATCCAGCCGACTACTGCGTGAACCTCTTTTCTACAGTCACTGGCTTTGAGCCTGATCTCAGGCCATAATACCACACTTATTCATGGCCGGAAGTGCTGGATTTTCTGAGGCCTTATAGATGTTTGAATGGACTTTGGGCAGCCAGGTCTGCACGGCCTAGCACAGTGATGGCGAACCTTGGCACCGCAGATGTTTTGGAACTACATTTCCCATCATGCTCATGCACTCTGCTATCTAGTTGAGCATCATGAGAAATATAGTTCCAAAACATCTTGGGTGCCAAGGTTCGCCATCACTGGCCTAGCAGGTCTAAAAATTACAAGCAACTTCAAGGCACCCCTAAGGTCCAAATTGGGGGCCAGATTCAAAGATCATATAAGTTACTGTATGAACATGTAGTGCACAATTCCTGACCGGGGAAAGCAATTTAGAGTTCTTTCAATAGAGTAGTGGTAAACATAGGAGGGGGTCATATAGCACTTCACTTTATTCTGCTGTAGCCAATGACAGGTCGACTTGGCCTTGTGTTTTGGATCATTGTCATGTTGGAATGTCCAAGCACATCCCATGCACAGCTTCCTGGCTGATGAATGCAAATGTTCCTCCAGTATTTTTTGATAACATACTGCATTCATCTTGCCATCAAGTTTGACCAAATTTCCTTTGCCTTTGTAGCTCACACATGCCCAAAATATCAGTGATCCACATCCGTGTTTCACAGTAGGAATGGTGTACCTTTCATCATAGGCCTTGTTGACTCCTCTCCAAATGAAGCGTTTATGGTTGTGGCCAAAAAGCTCAATTTTGGTCTCATCACTCCAAATGACTTTGTGCCAGAAGGTTTGAGGCTTGCCTCTGTGCAACTCTCATTTTCCACTTCTTAGAGAGTTTGAACACTGCTTATTGGCATTCTCAATTCCTTGGATATGTTTTTATATCCCTTCCCTGTTTTATACAGTTCAACTACCTTTTCCTGCAGATCCTTTCACAATTCTTTTGCTTTCCCCATGACTCAGAATCCAGAAATGTCAGTGCAGCACAGGATGAAAGATGAAAGGGTTTGTCAGGAGTCCAGAAACCCATTAACCTTTTATACACAGACACTAAATTACAAGCAAACAACTCACAGATGAGGGTGGTTACCTTTAATAGCCATTCAACCCCCTTTGTGTCAACTTGTGTGCATGTTATCAGGCCAAAATCACCAGGGTATGTAAATCTTTGATCAGATCATTTGGGTAGTTTCTGTTATCATTATGATTTAAAAAGAGTAAACACGGTTAATTGACAATACATGGCTTCAGCCAAACACAAACCATAAGTAAAAAAGTTTTTGTGTTATCATTCATATTCTCTGAAAAATGGCCAAGACATCAAATTCTGCCAGGGTATGTAAACTTATGAGCACAGCTGTATGTATATTTAGTATAGAACTGAGGATTTACCATTTTTAACACTCTCTGGCCGCCTTTAGTTTGGAAGGTCTACCATGTTCATAAGAATATCATCAATGTTAAGTTTCGGTCGTATACTTTTTTTTATCATGTTACAAACGCCTAAATATTTTTGGATCAAGGAACTGACAAACATTGCGTGTACCCCAATATCCTCAACTTCCAATCTGGAATTCCATGTTGAGAACTTCCTCTGTTTTTTTTCTTGCTATGCATGGTGTGTGTCAGAAGGTGTCTCCGTTCTATTAGGGGACACCTGACGCAAAACAAACAGAGTTGGAGGTGCTTGGCTCAGAGCTCTGAAACGGAGATGCATCATGTACATCAGGGGTCTCCAAACTTTCCAAATAAAAGGGCCAGTTTACGGACTGTGGCCAGTGGGAACAGAATTTTTTTCTGGCATCAGTGAGAACAAACTATACAGCATCTTTGGTATTCAGGGGAGGAATAGTGCCCCATTTTTGCTGTCAGTATGAGAAATAGCACCCCATTGTTGATGTCAGTGGCAGGAACTATGCCCCATTGTTGGCGTCAGTGGGCAGAATAGGGTCTCATATCAGTAGAATGAATAGCGCCCAAAGGGCCAATTAAAGTCAAGCAAAGGGCCGCAGCTTGGAGACCCCTGATGTACATATCGTATATACTCGAGTATAAGCCGACCCGAATATAAGCCGAGGCACCTAATTTTACCACAAAAAAACTGGGAAAAAGTATTGATTCGAGTATAAGCCTAGGGTGAAAAATGTGAAGCTACTGTAAGTGGAAAAGAGGGTCAACAATGCCCATTTGCAGCCTCACTGTGCCCATTTGCAGCCATAGGTCCCTCAAACTTCAAACTCGGTAGTTAAGGGTTATTAGAGGACTCCTAGCTGCAGCCAAAATTTGGGGTCTCTGAACCCAAAGGGTCCCGAAATGACATTGCTGCAGATAGACACAGTTGACCGAATTTGGGGCCCCGTATCTTGGGGCCACTTGGTGCTAGGAACCCCAAACCCAGTGGAACTAGCACTACAACATATCCAAAGCTGGGGTTCCTACCACCAAGAGCCCCAAACTCTGTTCAGAAAATGTCAAGCACTTTTCTGCAGCAGAGAATGACATTTTCCGAACCGACTTTGGGGCCCCTTATCTCTGGGCCACTTGGTGCTAGGAACCCCCAGCTTTGGATAGGTTGTAGTGCTAGTTCCACTGCGGTTCCTAGCACCAAGTGGCCCCGAGATACGGGGCCCCAAAGTCGGTTTGGAAAATGTCATTCTCTGCTGCAGAAAAGTGCTTGACTTGAGTATAAGACGAGGGGGGCATTTTCAGCACAAAAAAAGTGTGCTGAAAAACTCGGCTTATACTCGCGTATATACGGTAATTGAATTTTCGCACACATTTACAACAACTGTAATATCATTAACAATCCTCTTACCAGTGACATGGGACATTGTTCCAGCTCTTGTTCCTTTTTAATCTGCACATCAGAAATTGAAACATACTTGTGCTGAAAGAACAGAGAAAGTCGTAAAGTGCCATTGTTAGGTTGCATCACATAACCCACACAGAGCAATCTAAAGCTGAGCACTGTTGAGTCAAACACACTTTAGCCTGAATTATTCATGACAATGCAGGGAACCAGCTGAAATAGAAATCTGTAGTCTCAACAGATATTGGAAGCACAAATCAAACAGCATTTACAAGCATAATGTCACCATATACTGTAACTATTTATACAATGCTCAATGATTAATATGGGTAATATTCAGTCTGGACTATAGACCATCTTCCCCATCTACTAGCTCCTCCAATGCTAAAGACTATATTGCAGCTGTTCCTGGATTTATCTCACAATTTACTAAATGATTTGAAAATGTTCACACAATAAAAATATGTGAAGATTCACTTTGATTATCCAATCATGTGCAGATAAAATACACAAACCAGGATTTTCTTTTCATACAATTGGGGAACTGAAATTGTATTTGAACATTGTCAAGTAAATTAGTCAGACGCAGTATGTCAATCATGAATACAATGGAAGGGGGAGTTGGGACTTTAAATGAGGCACCCAAAGGTGCTTCCATCCCTATATTAAATGCAAGAAAAAAAGGGAGTTTTGGGACTTTATATGAAGCAAATGAGTAGTGGAGGAAAATTGATATAAAATATTTATTCATATTGATATCACAACATACAATCATTTACATTTCATGTATATACGTCTGAGACGTGCAAGAATTAAACAAAGCAAATTTATACAGAATAACAACGCATGATCAGGATAATAGATGTATAGGTAAATAAACAAAGAGGAGATGGTATGAGCATGTGCCACAGGCACCATGCCCACCGCTGGCACATGCACCCACAAGAAGTCTGTGTTACTACAGAATAGGTATGTAAACATCATACAGTATAAGGATGGTAAGTGAATCAATAAATAATGGTCCGTATAGCTGTAGCATCGAATAGAGCTCTACGCGTTTCGTGGGTTTACCCACTCGTCAGGAGCAGATGCAGCAAGCAGTTCTATAAAATATACATAAAAAGATGTAAAAGACTATATTCCGAAAGAGAATTATTTTTTCAAAAGATGTTCTTCTACAGTATAGATGATTAGCTAGAGGCACTCACCAACCCGGACCAGAGTTGCAGCGCGGGATAGCCGGTACATGGTCGGCCGGGAACATAACCCCCGCACGGGAGCTGAGGCGGCATAGTGCACGGATGCAACATCAGAAGGTGACAGGGGCGTGTAGGAAGTGAATAGAAATTCCATGTGGCAATGGTTGAATATATTTCATATAACAGGAGTATCTAGAAATAAAATATTGGATATGTGTATAGTTATAGAAACCTATTCTGGGTAAGAGTAAGGATTTTAATAGAAATAGATCCAATATAGCTCCACAGGAAAGAATAATATAGTCGGGATAGTGCCTGAAAATATGGGAGTATGTATTAAGTAATAAGTGAATACATGGGACTATATAGTTATATCGACTTGTTCTGAGTAAGAGTAATGATTTTATATGCAAGTAAACCCAATATAGTTCTACAGGAAAAAGTGATGTGGTAAGGGTGGTGTACAAAATTATAAAAATGTATATTAAGTGATGAGTAAGTGAATGGGACTATACAAGTGTGGGAAACTAAAATGGGTGATAGATAAGAAAAATTAGGTGAACAAAATATGTGACTCAGAATGAGCCAAAAAAGAAAAAAAAGGGAGAGATAAATGCAAAGCCAAAGAGGAAGGTCTTACCAATGTTGTATTCTCCTGGTGTTGCTAGATACAACATTGGTAAGACCTTCCTCTTTGGCTTTGCATTTCTCTCTCCCTTTTTTTCTTTTTTGGCTCATTCTGAGTCACATATTTTGTTCACCTAATTTTTCTTATCTATCACCCATTTTAGTTTCCCACACTTGTATAGTCCCATTCACTTACTCATCACTTAATATACATTTTTATAATTTTGTACACCACCCTTACCACATCACTTTTTCCTGTGGAACTATATTGGGTTTACTTACATATAAAATCATTACTCTTACTCAGAACAAGTCGATATAACTATATATATATCTATCATATATATATATATATTTTCTCAGATATTTTTGCTATATGAAGTATACTTCAATCATTGCCACATGGAATTCCACATTACTATAGTCCCATGTATTCACTTATTACTTAAAGTGGTGTTCCGGCCGAAATTATACTTTTTAAATAAAAATACCCCTATAATACACAAGCTTAATGTGTTCTAGTAAAGTTAGTCTGTAAACTAAGGTCTGTTTTGTTAGTTTATAGCAGTAGTTTGTTATTTTATAAACTTACAGCAGGCCGTGGCCATCTTAAGTGTGGGCATCTGAAGCCAGACTGTATTTCTTCCTGGATCTCATCCTTGCAGATCTCGCACATGCTCAGTGCAGCACAAGCAGTGTAATAGGTTTCAGGTCAGGTTTCCATAGCAACGACAGTGTCAGAGGAAGTTTCCGCCCCTTCCCAGAAGGCATTTCAAACAGGAAATGATGCGATGGGCCGCGGCCAGGGAGGAGGAAGTGAAAAATGAATACAGCAGATATACAGTAGGTGCGGAGAAAAAAAAATTTAAAATATCCAATTCGTTTACAGTGCACAGTTTAGTGAGGGATGCTGAAGAGTTGTAAAAGTGGGTGGAACTCCACTTTAATACATACTCCCATATTTTCAGGCACTATCCCGACTATATTATTCTTTCCTGTGGAGCTATATTGGATCTATTTCTATTAAAATCCTTACTCTTACCCAGAATAGGTTTCTATAACTATACACATATCCAATATTTTATTTCTAGATACTCCTGTTATATGAAATATATTCAACCATTGCCACATGGAATTTCTATTCACTTCCTAAACGCCCCTGTCACCTTCTGATGTTGCATCCGTGCACTATGCCGCCTCAGCTCCCGTGCGGGGGTTATGTTCCCGGCCGACCATGTGCCGGCTATCCCACGCTGCAACTCTGGTCCGGGTTGGTGAGTGCCTCTAGCTAATCATCTATACTGTAGAAGAACATCTTTTGAAAAAATAATTCTCTTTCGGAACATAGTCTTTTACATCTTTTTATGTATATTTTATAGAACTGCTTGCTGCATCTGCTCCTGACGAAACGCGTAGAGCTCTATTCGATGCTACAGCTATACGGACCATTATTTATTGATTCACTTACCATCCTTATACTGTATGTTTACATACCTATTCTGTAGTAACGCAGACTTCTTGTGGGTGCATGTACCAGCGGCGGGCATGGTGCCTGTGGCACATGCTCATACCATCTCCTCTTTGTTTATTTACCTATACATCCATTATCCTGATCATGCGTTGTTATTCTGTATAAATTTGCTTTGTTTAATTCTTGCACGTCTCAGACGTATATACATGAAATGTAAATCATTGTATGTTGTGATATCAATATGAATAAATATTTTATATCAATTTTCCTCCACTACTCATTTGCTTCATATAAAGTCCCAAAACTCCCTTTTTTTCTTGCAGTATGTCAATCAGTGCTAATATAACCAACGGTAGGTTATCTGCTTAGCAGAAAAAATAATCACATTCATGGAGTTATATCCCCATATGCTTAAGATTGCCAATCTATACCTGCAGCTGGAAAGCCTTGCAATGCCAAGATCATATACAAAATTCACTAGGTGCACTAGAAATGTACATTTACTCCAATTAAGGAGACAAAACTTGCCTGAAGGTTTCTGTACTACAAACACTTAAGAGATGAAACCTAGATTGACCTCCTCTGTTGGCACTGGTACCAGCACTTGCTGGTCAACCAACTCTCCCAACAGGGACAAAAGTGCTGAGGCTTTCACAAGGTCTCTCAGAGGAGATGTTAGAAGAAAATCTTGAATGAGGCTTGCAGGAAAACTCTATAAAGACAGCCTTCGTCTACCAGCCTCTGAACATACACATTGGGCGTAATGCTGTGCCAATGCAGTAAGAACATCTGCAATCTCCCTCCTACTGGACCCAGTGAGTTACTGAGGTTTGTTAGCTTTTCAGATACAGGAAAGTACAAAAGTATAGAAAGTACAGTTATTGGTTACAGAGCAGTATGAATGTTCACACGATACCAAGGCATGTCAATTAAGTAGGTAAACTCCAAATGCATTGTCTCCAGTCATATATGAGAACAGTACATCACATCTGTACACAAACTACAAAATTTAGAGAGATAACTGATCTGTGTGACCTTTCTTGCGGTGCTTGGATCCTATTTCCATTGTCACGGTCGCCTCTCCCCGCAGCATGTAAGTAGAGGGCAGGGTAGAGAGAAAAGAAAAAAAAAAAAAAACATAGGCACTATAAACTCCTGCCAGGAACCAGAGGACCACACTACCTGCAGGATCCCAAACTAAACTAGAAGGCCCGCTCCTCCCAACAATTCACAGAAATGCAGAATCAGCTTTAAGAACCCACAACCCCAAGGTGGCTGGGCTCAGGGAAATCCTAAATATCAATATATCATGTAGCTGAGAAGGTAGCACTGGACTGCACCCTACTCCCAACCCAGAGGTTGAAGTGAGAGTGAAAAAGAAAGGTGCTCCACGACTTCTGTAGAAGGTAAGCCACCCAGATCCACAGCAGAAGGGGACAGTACATGAAAGAGCTTGACTATTCCACCCCCTGCAGACCTCCAACAGTACGCTTCCCTCTGGTGGAGGAAATACAAATACTAATGGACTATGTTGGGAGACCACCTCTTAAAAGTATTTCCTGCTGTATCTCCTACCTTCAGGGGGGTGGAATCATGCTCTCTCATGTGCTGTCCTGGACAGACACTGGGGAAAATTAAATGCCTTTTCACAAATAAGCAATAAGAAACCCCCTGACTATTACAAGCCTAGAGAATGAAACACGATTTGTGTTTCTTGCACTGAAACTCAAACAATTGCCAGTTTGACTGGCCCTCACAATGATTTAGTGGCTTCAACACTTTCTCATTCATGGACAGACATTCTGCAAAGCTTGTTCTTTGATTGTGATTCAAAGAACTGAAGCCACACAAATGACCAGGCATCTTGCATTTCAAAAGGAGGTCAGCAATGGAAGCCTTCACATTTCTCTTGGCTTCTTTTAAAGTGGAATTAAACTGTATCTGAGCACCACAAACTGAACACACTAATTTCTTCTATTTAAAACAAACTCACACATCCATGCATGTCTCCATGCTTTATTTTAAGATTGAGAAATTATTTTGAAAAATCCCCCCCTAGCATTTCTAGTCGCAGCCATCTTGAGTAAACGCAGGTGATTCATTTAGCATTTACTTCCTGGAATCCATTTGCCCTTAGCTCATGCATGCAGTCAGGAGGGTGTGCTTGGCTGAGAAAGCCACTCCTGAAAAAACAAACAAAAAAAGCAAAGCCCATAAAGACTCATGGGACATATGACATCATTTTGGCCTAGGCCAGAAACCAAAAGGGAACTGAGGAAATGAACAAGATTTTTGTACTCACCATAAAATGCTTTTCTCTGAGTTCACAGCAGATCTTTATGATTGATGGGCTTGATGTCGCCACTTGCAGGAGGACGCAAGGTGTAACCAAAACGAAAAAAAACACACCCAAGGGGTGGCTACCTTCAGGTGGCCAACACAGAGCTCAGTTAGCAGTAATCAGACAAAAACACTGAGACTGCCAAGCGGAAGACTGGGCGGTTGCTAAAAATATAAACCGATGCACCCATACCCATCAGGAGAATACTCGTGGTCCAACAGAGGCAAATCTGGGACTTGTTGTAGCTCTTCGCCCAACAAAGTATCTCCAGGTGGGTAGATGAGCACCTCTAATACCATGTTGATCCAAAGGACATCAGCTGAACACATGGCACCTCGACGGAAAAGGACCAAGTCCGACAGACCTCCACTTGGGTGTCAAAACTCTTCCTCGCCAGAGACATTGCAGCTCAAACCCCACCACCTCCAGGCGGGCGGCTGTGCTGTGCTGGGGGGGACTACCCAAATATATTCTATCCATCTAGTCACTCGACACCACAGTTGATTGAAGTTTAAAAGCTCTTCAACTGGAACAAATGTTAATCAAGAGGCAATAAAAAAAAGCAAAATTGAGAAGGAGAAAAAAAAAAAAATAAATAATATTTGAGGGTCCTCACTCCTGAAATGCTAGGCAAAAAAAATGAGCTCTGTGTTGCAAATGGGATGGAAGGTTTGGCACCAGCAGGGGGGCCACCCCTTTTGTGTATATTTAGCTTTGCTTGCACCTAGCGTCCTGCTCCTGCAGGTGGCGATATCAAACCCATCATAAAGATCTGCTGCATCTAATAAAGTGAAAAAAATCAATAATATAAAATAAAAATTAAGAGGATAAAAAAAAATAGAAAGCAAGAAATAGGATTTTTTATAACAGCTTACCTGTAAAATCCTTTTCTTTCGATGGACATCACGGGACACAGAGCCTCAGTAATTACTGATGGGTTATATAGGTATCACTAGGTGATTGGACACTGGCACACCCTACCAGAAAGTTCAACCCCCTATATAATCCCTCCCCTTGCAGGAATACCTCAGTTTTGTAGCCAAGCAATATAGTGTATTAGAAGAGGGCGTACATCGAAAGAAAAGGATTTTACAGGTAAGCTGTTATAAAAAATCCTATTTCCTTTCTCGAACATCACGGGACACAGAGCCTCAGTAAATTACTGATGGGATGTCCCAGAGCAATGCTATCTGGGGGGGGGACCACAACCAAGTAGGGTGCAGACCTGAGGACCTTGTACCGCTGTCTGCAGCACACTAAGCCCAAAGGCGATATCCTCATGCCTTCTCACATCCACCTGATAGAATCTGGTGAATGTATGGACTGAAGACCAGGTTGCGGCCTTGCAGATTTGAGCCATAGAGGCCCGGTGATGCACTGCCCAAGAAGCACCAATAGCCCTTGTGGAATGTGCCCTGATCTGAAACGGAGGAATCTTCTGTTTCAAACCGTAAGCTTGAATAATCAACTGTCAAATCCATTTAGAAATGGTAGCTTTTGACGCTGCTTGTCCTCTATTGGGACCCTCTGGCAGCACGAACAAAGCATCCGTTTTGCAAATCTGAGCAGTTGCCTCCAGATAAGCCTCGACTGCTCTTACTACATCCAAAGAATGTAGTGATCTTTCTTCCGGAGAACAGGGATCTGGAAAAAAGGAAGGCAGAATAATGTCTTGGTTTAGATGAAAATCTGAAACCACCTTCTGTAAAAAACTAGGATGAGGGCGCAGTGCCACTCTATCCTTGTGTACAATCAAATAAGGCTCTTTACAGGAAAGGGCTGCTAATTCTGATACTCTTCTAGCAGAAGAAATGACTATCAGAAAAATTAACTTCCTTGTCAACAAGACCAAAAGGAATCTGACGTATTGGTTCAAAAGGCTGTTTCTGTAACACAGACAGAAACAAATTCAAGTCCGAGGGGTTAAGGGGCTCCTTAACCGGAGGATTAAGACACGTCACCCCCTGCATAAAGTTTCGGACCAAAGAATGCGAAGCAAGTGGCCGTTGAAATAATACTGATAAGGCAGAGACCTGGCCCTTGATGGTACTCAAGGCCAGCTTCATCTCTAAACCCAATTGTAGAAAATCAAGAATTCTACCTATCGCATATTTCCTGGGATGCCAACCCCTGGATTCACACCAGGATACATAAGCTTTCTAGACTCTATGATAAATCATTCTGGAAGCTGGCTTCCTTGCATTGATCAAGGTAGATATCACAGGACCTGAAAGCCCACGACTCTTCAGAACGTGGGTCTCAATAGCCAAACCGTCAAATTTAGCGTTTGTAAGGCAGGATGGAACACTGGACCTTGAGATAACATGTCTGGGCGTACCGGTAGTGTCCACGGGGAACCCACCGTCACCCTTACTATTTCCGCATACCACGTCCTTCTAGGCCAAGCGGGGGCCACCAGAAGTACCGACTTCCTTTCCTGCCTGATCCTGCGAAGGAGTCGTGGCAGTAGCAGAATAGGCGGGAATGCATAAATCAGTGAAAACCGATGCCACGGAATTACCAACGCATCCGTCCCGCAAGCAAGAGGATCTTTTGTTCTTGCCACAAATCTGTCTATCTTTTTGTTGAATCGGGATGCAAAGAGATCTACATCTGGAACCCCTCATCTTTGGCATATGGCCCGAAAGACATCGGGATGCAGAGACCATTCCCCTGGAAGTAACTGCTGGCGACTTAAATAGTCCGCCTGCCAGTTCTCTATCCCTGGAATGAAAACTGCCGATATGCATGGCACATGGTTCTCTGCCCAGACTAAGATCTGGTCCATCTCTTTTTGAGCAGCTCGGCTCCTGGTGCTTCCCTGATGATTGACATAAGCCACTGCTGTGGCATTGTCGGACTGGATCCTGACCGGGCAACCCTGTAGCCTGATAGTCCAGGCCTTTAGGGCTAGATATACCGCACGGATCTCCAGAATGTTGATGGGTAAGGTCCTCTCAGTTTTGGACCATACCCCCTGAACCGCAGACTGTTCCAGAACTGCTCCCTAACCCGACAGACTTGCATCTGTTACCACCGTCCAGGTAACCAGTAGAAAGGATTTCCCCTTCTGCAGGTTTTCGGGTATGAGCCACCAATTGAGGCTCTGACGCACCACATGAGACAGGTGCATCGGAAAGTCTAATGCCCGAACCTTCTTGTTCCAGGCCGAAAGAATACTGTGTTGCAGCAGTCTTGAATGAAACTGAGCATAAGGAACTGCTTCGAATGAAGACACCATCTTTCCTAGCAGCCTCACACAAAGGCAGACAGAGGGACCCTTCTTGGTCCTGACTGCCAGAATCAGCTCCCTTAAAGCAGTGATCTTTGCCTGAGGTAGAAATATTTTCTCCTGGCTTGTATCTATGATCAGACCCAAATACTCCAGTCTTCTTACAGGTTTTAGGAAAGCTTTTTCTAGGTCGAGGATCCAACCTAGGTGTTCCAGATACTTGACTGTGGTCCTCAAGTTCCCGTTCAAGGAGGCTACCGACCGGTCTATCAAGAGCAGGTCGTCTAGGTATGCTATGACAGCTATACCCGAGCCCTTAATCTGGCCAGAGGAGGGGCCAAGACCTTTGTGAACACTCGAGGTGCAGTGGCTATCCCAAAAGGCAGAGCCACACACTGGAAATAGCGCCCTCCTGCCTCGAAGCGCAGAAACTTCTGATGAGCAGGAAAAATGGGCACATGCAGATATGCATCTCTGATGTCTATCGATGCCAGAAATTCTCCTCCCTGCAGGGTGGAGACTACTGTCCGAATTGATTCCATGCGGAAGGACTAAATCCTTAGGAATCGGTTCAGATCCCTTAAATCCAGAATGGGTCTGACATCCCCATTTGGTTTTTGGACCGTAAAAAGGTTGGAATAGAAGCCCAATCCTTGATCCTTTGTGGGAACCACCATAATGACCTCCAGCGACAAAAGTCGCTCTAACGCTAGGAGGAGCGACTGCTTCTTCTCTGGATCTCTGGGGACACTTGATCTGAGGAAACAAGGAGAGGGAAATTCTTGAAACTCCAGCTTGTACCCGAAGGTTACCGTGGAGATTACCCATCGGTCCTGGAAGTCCTCCTGCCAGAGCCCTGAGAACTGTTGCAATCTTCCCCGCACTCGAGCAAGCGGGGGCGCCCCTTCATAAAGAGGTCTTAGTGTTTTGCCTAGTAGGCTTCTTCCCCAAGGACTTTTGTCCCTGGGGTTGACTCTTGTTTCTTGACCCAGACGGAGGAGGCAGTCGAGACTGCCTGGAGGCTGAAGCCCCTTGGGGAAAGAGTCAGTTTGAAAGAGGGACGCTTACTCTTCTTCTTAACAGGTAAGAGTGCTTTTCCCACAAGAGATTCTCTTGATATAATTATCCAAGTCTTCTCCAAACAACCTTGCACCACGAAATGGAAACCCAGCCAGCAGCTTCTTACATGGTGCTTCGGCTGACCAATTTTTCAACCATAGTATGCTACGTATATGCACTAACCCCAGTGAAAGACGAGAGGTTTGCATGATAGAATCTCTGATGGCGTCAACAACATAACATAAGGCTGCTGGAAGGTTAGCCAACCCCTGGGCCTGCTGTTCAGGTAGAACTTTGATGACCTGCTTAACATGGTCTCTTAAGTATTGACAGACTCCAATCGCTGCTACTGCAGGTTGAGCCACTGAACCTGCCAAGGAGAAAACATCCTTCAATAGGGATTGCATCTTTTTATCCACCGGATCCCTGAGCATCTGAGCATTGTCTACAGGACAAGTCAGACTATTATTCACGGAGGAAATGGCGGCATCAATGGCCGGTATTCCCCACATTTTAATAAACTTTTCTTACATAGGATAAAGTGTTGCAAACTTTTTCGGTGGAAAAAAACGTTTATCTGGGTGATCCTACTCAGAATAAAAAGGAGCTTTTCAAGTAAATTATGAACAGGAAAAGCCTGTGCTGTTTGAGGAGGTTTCAGTGACCCTAAAGAAGAAGAGGGTTCTTTAACTGATTCAGATACGGGCAACTTAAATGTGGAGCGGTCCAATCCAGTAAGGATCTGCACTAAGACTTTCTCCTCCTGAGAAGCCGAAGAGGGTCCCTCTCCCCCAGATTCCTCCGAAGAGGTATCATCCGTCCCATCCTGATCTTCTGAAAGGGATTCCTCTCCTTTATCCCAGAGATTCTCTGCCTGAGGATCTTGGGGAACAGAGGAAGGCTTAGTGCGTTTTCTTCCACTGAGCGAAGATGTAATCATGGCCATTAATCTTTCCTCTAAACCATTAATGGTTGAGAAAAAAACCTCCTGTGTGACGTATACAGGGACTGAAGTGCCAAAAGCAGGTGTAGCCCCTGACCCCAATGGCTCTCCCTGGCTAGCCGTCCCTGGCCCCTCAGGGGGGGAGGATGCTGCAGAAAGGGGGTCCTCAGAACCTGAACGAGATCCCCTAGAGTCTCTGGTTCTTGGGGTATTTGAACCTCTTCTACCCATAGTGCAAAACAACAAGGTGGAGGTATCAAAAAATGAACACTGACTGCTGAGCGATGTAGTCTGGCTAAAAGCCTTGCTACCCAATGCTCAGTCTGGTGTTACTTTAGTAAATGCTGCCTAGGAGAATGCCTGTGTCCCACCTTACATGCGACCGTCAGCTCTGTGTCCCTCCAAAAGCCTTAGTGCACCTGTAATCTGTGCCTAAATAGCCTGCAACCGGCATCTGTGGGCGTCTGAGCACGCTGGACGCTGTGCTGACGCCCCCCCCCCTACCGCCCCCCCTTAGTTTTCGAAAACCACGCGCTTCCAGTGCGGGCCGACCCTCCGGAATCAGCATGGAGGGAAGGCTGGGGGAGGGGGAGGAAAGAGAGAGGCCGGTAGTGATGGGGCCTGCACGTGGCAAAATGGCGGCGGCGGTGAAAATGCGGTGTATAACCGCCTCACAGACCCCCTGCGGCCTCCCCCTAGTCTGGGGGGAGATATCCCTAAGGAGAGCCCCCCATCCCATCCTACCTGAGCCGGCTGGAGGAGCTTGTGCAGCATGGAAACACTGAGACAGACATCAGCATGAGAAGGTATGTGCTCTTGGCAGCCCCCGGTGGCAACAATAGGCATAGCATGCATTTACCTTAAAGGAGAAAACCTACTAGAATTAAAAAATTCTGTGGAATCTCTTCTTACCTTATCCAGCCGCAGGGTTCTGTATACAGACCCAATCTTCACCTCTCACGGTGGGCTCCGTTTGAAAAAACCTTCAGAGACTGGGGCCCCCTACGAATAGGGGGATCCACAGTTCTGGCCTGTAAAGCACCCGGCCAGAAATAAGGATAGAAAACCATTTTCTGATATGTGGGGTCCAGCTCTCTAAAAAGAGAAGCGCTACAGGTAAAACCTCGTTTCTTCGGACACTAGGCCCGGGTACCATCCAATTCGGCCTAGAAAAGACACTTTGAAATGGATCCGTTTCGCCTGGCTTGCCCCAGTATAGGATAATCCCTTTGGAGCTCAGCACAGGACATTTTTACACGTCCATCACCTAAGACACTGGCGTAAAAACTGAGGTATCCCTGCAAGGGGAGGGATTATATAGGGGGTTGAACTTTCTGGTAGGGTGTGCCAGTGTCCAATCACCTAGTGATACCTATATAACCCATCAGTAATTACTGAGGCTCTGTGTCCCGTGATGTTCAAGAAAGAAATATTATTCTTCCCATCTACTTACTAGCAGCATAAGGATTAAGTTAATGTTGATATAGAGAGTTTAGTTCCACTTCAAAAGAGACAGAGTGATGTGCAACGGATAGGAGCCATCTTCTTTTTAGTGTTCTAACTTTCATTAAAGAAAGAAGGTATGGGATGGGTTGCAATGGATTACTGTTCTTGGCAGGGTTTTACTGAATAAAATTACATTTATAAATGCCTTTTAAAAGTTGGCAACGAAGACAAAAACAGGATCCATTTTACTCTCAGATACACCTGGTAGATATGAAATTACATTAATTATTTGTTGTTACCTGCTTTAAAATCTTCACACTCTCATGAATAGGCCGTGGTAATCCCACCAGCGTATCTGTGTCACTATACAGGAGAAAATGCATCACATACAGGGACTACTGGTACATAAAAGAATGCAGGTTAGAACAGCATTAAGATTATACTCACTGCCCTAATGTGAATCCAATGAACTTGTTTCGACTCATCTCCAGGAAATTTTCAATGTCTCTCTCTCTAAAACAAAAATATACAAATAAGATTCAATTTCTACAAACAAAGTTGCAACTGATAAAACAGCACTACTATGATGGTTAGAACAACTAGCACCCTAACCCTTTCTTGACCTGATACCATTGACTCAGATATCCAGCATCTGCACCAATGATCTTAATAAACTCTGACTTCTTGCACATATAAAAAAAGGTTATACATATTTCTGAAAATATATGAAAAGTTTTTATTAGTAAGGACAATTCTGCCTTGTTTTTTAGGCTGACAAATGTGCAAAAATAAATTTAAAACATTTTTAATAGGGCAGCAAAAAATACATGGCAGGGCAGATCAACAATGCAGCCTTCAGATTAAGCTTCTGCCTGAATTTATTCTCTCTTGAGGAGATTAAGGGCAGATATGATCACCTTGTACAAATATACAAGTGGTCCATATAGTGAACTTAGTGTTGAGTTATTCACTTTAAGGTCCTCACAAAGGACAAAGGGGCACTCTTCATGTCTAGAGGAAAAAAAAAAAATGTACGATTTAATTTCCAAATATGGAAAGGTTTCTTCACAGCAAGAGCTGCGAAAATGTGGAATAGACTTCCTCCAGAAGTGGTTCTGGCTAGCTCAGTAGATTAGTGAGTTACTGAAAACCAGCAGCTCTTGGAAGTGTTGGCTGTGGGTTCTCATAGGGGAGAGCACATAGTAACATATCCTTGGCCTGGGACATCATGACAGGGAATAGATTGCAGGTGGGAAGGAGTTAAACAATTTTTAACAGAATAACTTAATAAAGAAGTTTTGGTACAAACAACCCAATAAACTACAGAATTTCAAAATGATCTTCAGAAGATAAAGATGGCAGCTTCTATATTTTATGTTGCAGAATAAGAATGCAAATCTTTATTTTTATTGAAAAAAATACATTATCCATGTTAAATATATTCAGCTTCAATCTCATAGTTTGTGAAACAGTAAAAAAACTAAAAATAAAAGGCGAAACAGCATAATGCAAATATATTTTTACCAAAAGACTAGGTTAGGTAAAGGGACAGCACAGCAGAAGTGTGCTCTATTTGAGTGAAACCTTAGCTACGCCATCTTATAAGGAATGCGATAATGCTCTTATGGGTCACTTAGTTCTGTGTAGTAGGGAAAAAAAAAAAAAAAAAACTCTCACCATAGGTGAATGTAATACAATGCTTCGCATGTGAAAAGCAGACTAGGCTACCCCTTGCTGCCTGCAAAAATACATACAATATTTCATATTTACATGACCAAAGAAAAAAAAAAAAAGCCCCGTGCATGGCCTTGCCTCTTATATACTAAGGAGCATGTTTTTTATTAGTATTTAGAAGGCAGTATATGGCACACAAGACAAGGATGGGGTTTGGTGATGTGCTTTGAGTGTGTGATGGAAAGGAAGACGAAATAAAACTAGCGCAGGCCCAGGGCTGTGCAACCAAAATCACCACACTAGTGTGTGTAACTGGTATGCATTAGTGCCGACTGTCAAAATTTAGTTCTTTCACCTTACTTTAGGTGCCCAAGGAAGACCCTTAGGGAAGCACACTCGCTCTGTGTGGATTCTCAGGCAAGCCATTGGCTGTGACATGACATCCCTTTCTTGTATATCAGACTCTGCATCCACCATGTTCTCTGCATCCTCATTTTCATCCTCTTCCGCCCCTGCAGTTTCCTCACTCTTAAAAGGGTCTCTCTCATTATAGAGATCAAGACTGTCCTGTTTAGAAATAATGAAGCATGAACATTGGGTAAAAAGAAGCGCTAGTTAAGCACGATGCATAAAGGGCAAAACATGACTCATTGGGGTTTATTTACTAAAGCTGTAGGGTGAAAAATCAGTCTCACTTCTGTGGAGAAACCAATCAGCTTCTAACCTCAGCTTGTTCAATTAGGTTTGGCAATAAAACCTGGAAGCCGATTGGTTTATATGCAGAAGTGAGACTAATTGTGCACTCTCCAGCTTTAGTAAATAAACTCCATTAAGACATTTCTGTGATGTAATGGGCCTTACTTCTGCAGGTTGGGATTTACCTTAGGTTTTTCTCATCCTCTGCTATTGGAAGAGTAAAGGAAAAATAGTCCAATCTTTTCTAGTTAATAAACTGCTGACATAACATGTACTTTCTCCCCTACTTTGTAGAAACCTGGAAGTTTGAATTTAACTCATACAGCTTTCTGGATCATAAACATGTTGGGTTTAGTCATTGGGCTTCTTTTAACAGAATATTCTCCAAGCAATTAAGTACCAATCCTAATCTTCATTGTTACATGCCAACACCCCCCTCCTTTCCCTTCCAATATGCTGCCACCATCCCCTAAAAGACACATTAAAATACCAACTTTTCAGCAAGTTAGAATGCGCATTTTATCTAGGGAGCACCTGCTCTCACATGCTCAAACTCCAAATAAAAAGAAATTTTTAGTTCAATCTGACTTTATTGAAATAAGTAGAAGAAAGCTAAAAAATACTTTCTAGGTTATAGAAAAAATAAAAAAAATTCCCTGAACATTTGAGAACATAAAAAAACTAATAAACCGTGCCACACAAATGTACTGTTAAACTTGCGTCCCCATAAATAAAACACTCCTAATTTAAAAAGTATCTATGCTAAAAATGTAAAATTGTATTTAAATTATTTCTGGTATACTTCTATTAATCTGTACAATCTTGAAGTTTGTAAATTTACTTTATGATGATCCTACACATATACCTCCTTGAATTCACTATGCCCTGAGAATAGGCACCTCTGTGTCACACATTTCACAGAGCCTGCCTTCTGGACTACAGAGGTGCTGAGAAGGAGTTTCCATAAGCGGGGTCCATACAAAAAGGTCTGCTTGCAAACAGCAAGGTACCATGGGTTATGTAGTCCTTAGAAATTCAACAGTAAACAGCAGAGGAGACACTGCAAAGCATGCAGGGAATCCAGGAAGGATTCCCTACTGGATCGAGATCGGGCTCAGGTTAGTATAAAAGGCGGGTGGGGGGGGGGGGGATCCCCTAGCACAGAAGGTTTTTTACCTTAACGCATAGAATGCATTAAGGTAAACAAAAAAAAAAAAACTGAAGACTTAAGAACTATTTTAAGTACTTAGTGTTTTTCTTTCAATTGTTTTAATCACACTTTTTTCACAAGCTAACCCTGCACCAGAGGGAGATTGCTCAGTGTATGAAAGCACATAGAGACATTGAGAAACTATGAAAACATCCTCAGTGTACGTTCATTCACAGAATAAATCTCCCTCTAGTGCAAGGTTATAAATTGTTTACATTCTTGAGCTCAAGGGTGAACATTTTCACACGCGATCAATTAAAAGCTGACATGTTTCACACCACTATGGGGTGCTTAGTCATGACTAAGCACCTCATAGTGGTGTGAGAAACGTCGGCTTTTCATTGATTCTGTGCCTCTGATGTCTTTGTACCAGAAGAATTTTTAAATAAAATAGTCTTCAATAACCATCTTCAACAAAGGTGTTAACAGAGTGCGGCCGTCCAGCCTTTTCTTCGATTCATTCCTACATGCAGAGCCAGCACCTGTTTCCATCAACAGGTGGGATGCATTATGAGATGTCTGCATAGAGCGGCGTTCTTTTGTTGTTAGTCTTAAGTCCAAATGTGAGGACTGGAACATAATTAATTTCTTTAATACAAAAAGGTGGGATATCACAATTTTTAAACTGTTTAATTTTTTTACTTTTCAGTTGACAGTCATATGTGCTGCAATGCAATCACTTACCCCTCACAAAAGAGAAAAGCTTACGCAGACAGATGGACATACAGTACTTAAGTCTATGTAAAGCATACCCTGCGGCTACGTCGCCCCCTCTTCTGCTGCTCGCCAAATTCTATTCCATAGGATGGAGGAGCAGTGGGTCTCATGTTCTTCATCACTTGTATGCCGTCTTCCTGCAGTGGTGGCAAACCCAACTCTGCTCTCTTTTTCTCCTTCATCTTCTGCAGCTCGGAGAATCCCCCTAGTGTAAACTAAGTACAGTGCATCACTCAGTGAAAATTACCTTGTGCATACGTTTAAGGCTGCTTAGTAATGAGAAAAAAAAAATAAAAAAACAAAACACACACACACACACACACACACACACACACACACACACACACACCCCCCCAATAAATAAATATGGGCAGACTCGGACTACTAAGTCTTTTTCTGCCGCCACTTTTCTATGTTCCTACATTAAACAACGTTCTATAGTAGATGTGATTTTAAACATTACAAGGTACTTAATACTGAACATACCAAAATAACTTTCCAGAGCAATAGGAGGACCTTTTTCATGGGAAAATGTGGAGAGTGGCCACTACAGAACTTGGAAACCATTGTGAAGAGGAGATGAGCAAATGGTTCCTCGCCATTGGATGGAAAAGCTAAAACACATACATTAGAAGAGTTGCAATTTAGGATATAAACATGAAATAAAAAAGGTAAGGAAATAAGCAATACTGATATATACATAAAATCTGAAATAAGATGCGCAAGACATAGAACTAGAAAGATTAAACAAAACTCAGGCATGCTGCCCCAAATGTCCAATCCTTGCCAATGCTTGTAGACAGCATATAACTCAAATGCATCAGAGTTCCTGTGTCCGTCAACCAATTAAAAAAAAAAAAAAAAAAAATTCCATCTGCATCTTGTTTTAGTTTAGTGTAGTGTAGTTTAAGACTGACTCGAGCTTGAAAGCCAAGAGGTTACCCCACGCTTGCGTTTGCTGCCCATTTGCCTGCTTCTGAAGCTGCAAAACATGAGGATTGATTTACTCAAACTGGAGAGTGCAAAATCTGGTGCAGCTGTGCATGGTAGCCAATCAACTTCAGCTTGTTCAATTAGAGTGGTTGTAAACCCTGTCACACCACTTTACCTACAGATAAGCCTATAATAAGGCTTACCTGTAGGTACCTTTAATATCTCCTAAACTTGCAGTTTGGGAGATATTCAGTATATGTGCTGCTGCCAACGTCATCGGCGCATGTGCACTGAAGAAACGGGCCCCTGGTGCAGTTTCTTCAGGAGTCGTGCTGTGGCCGGCGGCTCCTGCGTGCATGCGTGGGAGTGCCTTCATCAAGGCTCTGGCCAATCACCGCATCGGAGCCAGGAACGTGGACGTAACGCAGGTGGAAGATGTACGCGCTGTACTCGGTGGGCTGACGCCGATCCAAGGCATAGTTCTAATGTAAGTATTTCATAATGCGCTAGTATGCGATGCATACTAGCTCATTATGCCTTTGAATTTCCCCCCCCCCCGAGGTTTACAACCTCTTTAAGCTTTGGCAAATAAAAAAAAACCTGGAAGCCAATTGGTTTCTATGCACAGCTGCACCAGATTGTGCACTCTCCAGTTTTAGTATATTAACCTCATTTTTTTAGAACATCTTTAGCCGATTACAATTCTCTTAGAGGGCTTAATGGGCACTAGTATGTACTCTCAGGAGCTGGGAGAAAACTTGTGAGGTCAGACAGATGATGGGGCAGTATCTGTCAGAGTAAGCAAAGCTAAATGTGGAGAAATAGAAGTCCTCCAAAATGATCTTGCAGTGTTCTAACAATGGAGACTAAAAATTCTGAATTCTGCCCAAGTGCAATAATAACTGGCTCTCTGCAAGAACTGCTGTTGGCTTGAAAAAAATGTCCCTACTCACCGAGTTCTGTGTGGAAAGTTTGTCTCTGAATACTCCATTCTGGATCATCTTCTGGTGACTCCTGCCTTATATTTTCCACCAGGAGATACATGACACTTAGAATCACCCTAGACATAGACAAAGGGTAGAATCCTTTATACTGTGTTAAGTACTTGAAGCAAGTATAACAGCAGAATGACATCACCCATTTGGACTTACCTTAGTTCAGTGCTGTCTGCCAATGACAGAGCAGGCTTCCTTAGAGCACTGCTGCAGGCTTGGCTGTTCCTAGAACCAAAAGATATAAAAAGTTCAAGTCCCTGAAAACTGAATGTGACATAGAAATTATTTATAAACATGGTTCAAAAGGCAATGAGGGGCAATACCCTTAGAAGGAGAGGGGGGGAAAAAAAAAAAAAAAGTAATTTTGCAGCGCTTCCTATTAATTTCAATGGACAGGGGCGTTTTTGAGACGCCTTTGCGGCATGTTTTTTCTTTTTTTTTTTTTTTTTATAGGTCACACGACAACGTGACCTTAAAAAGAAAAAAAAGCCATTTTGCAGCACTTTGGAAGCGCTTCCCATTCATTTCAATTGACAGGGGTGTTTGAGGTACTCCAAACATGGCCCAAAGATGCTGCTTGCAGGACTTTTTGCACCGCCCACCAGCGCACCGCCCCACTGTGAAAGCACCCATGGAAATGAATTGGAAGCAGTTTTCAGGTGCTATTTTTTGCGCAAAAGCGCCTCAGTGTGACAGGGTTCTTAGTTGTAACTTTGTAAGAATAAAGTTAACTTCCCTTTCCCCTTTTGAAACATTTGTATTGCTGGTCCCTACCTTGCTGGGGATATTTTAGCTAACTTTTCACCACAAAAAATGTGTTTTGTTGCAGCATCTATAACCATTAGCGAGATTTTCCATCACTTCCTGGCCCGACAAGAAGTGATGAAAAATCTCACAAATAGGAGCACAGACTGCACATAAAAACCTGACAGAGTGATTTTGTTCTCTGGGACATGTTACTTGTTTTATTAAGTTGCTCATGTATGTCTGTCTATTTGATGCATGTCCTAGACTCCTTATATATGCCTTGTCTCATGTACAGTGCTTTGGATGCATATTGGCACAATAAACATTTTTCTGATTAAAAAAAAAAAACAACAAAATAAAGAAATTTGGACAGAGGTTTTATCACTTCTAGCTCAGAGTTTTGGATGGAGTTGGGCGTTTTGGTTGGTTCCAGTCCCCGCAGCCCCAGAGTAACACACAAATAACCAGGGTTGGAAATAAGCTGCCAAAAAGTTATGCATATGTGATAAATTAACAGAAAATATAAATTTAGTAGAAAAAAAAAAAAATGTATTGCTTTGCATGATAAATAGCTCTGACTTTCTTTTCTTGGATATTCTGGAGAAGTCTCTGTGCAGACACATCTTACGTCAGAAAGTTTGATATAAGACCACTAGGGAGAAACTATGAAATGTATGTTTTTGTATTCATAAGTTTATATAAAAACACATTTTTAGGAAATACACAAAAAAAAAAAAAACCCACACTAATACAGAATGTTACACAGAGAACTTGGCTATCTTACGCAATTTCCATGTTCAGAAGTTCCAAGAAGACAGTAAAAGTCCCCATCTGGTAAAGCAGGAAGCAGTTGTATCTAGACCATTGGAGGACATCAGTCTCATTTTCACATTCTACAAAAACCCCTGGCAAGAGAGATCAACAGTTATCATCCACATACCAACATGAAGCTAATAATAAACGAAAAAAACAAAAAACAAAAAAACAAAAAAAAAACAGCTTATGCAAAACACATAAGAACATGTGTCCATAAGACAAAGAACAGAAGGAGAAAAGAAATGGTTAGAGAAAATAAATAAAATAAAAAACAAAAAAAACACACATTACAAGCCATCGAATCCAGGGGCACATAAGAGACTCAACATATTAAAGTAGAACTAAAAGGCAAAACTTTTTTTTTTCATTTTGGATAGAACAAGGAAGGGTTAAAACTTGTCAGATTTTTGTTTTGCCATCTGTGTCCCATTGAGGAGATTTCCCTTTACTTCCTGTCTCATAGCCAAGCAGGAAGTGAGAAAAAATATCTGTAAAATTGGCACCGCAGGTCACCAGAACTATTATACCAATTGGAAGATTTCCCCTCTATTACTTTTCTGGAGACAACCCAAAATTTGTGATTTTCTTTTCATTTCGCTTTCAATGATAATGGTAAACATAACAAATAGAAAGGGTGAATCTGCAAAAGGTTGCCTTTAGTGAGATTTTAAGCCTCATTAAAAATAACTAATCCAGGGCTTCCATGTTTTCTCAAATAGCGCAATTTGATGCATTTTGACAAAAATGCATGTGCAGCAGAGATACATGGAATGGCATGGAAATGCATACAATGCAATTTATTGCAGAAGGTACCACCTTTCGCTGGAAAATGCAGGAAAAGGAGACTACAAAAACACACACATTTTAAAATGCAGCAATGTAACCAGATGAAGGCCTGCTTACATATTTAAAATTAAAAACTTACTAGCTTGTAGAAGACAGACGAAGCCCATTCAGTAAATAAGAGGAGGAATAATCACATCTCTGGGAGGTTGGGTAAATCTTTGCTCTCAGATACTGCTATCTAACGGCAGCCATACATGGATCGAAACCTGTCCAGTTCAGCAGGAACCAGACAATTTTAAATCCATGTACGGACAGGGGGGGTTGTACAAAAGTTGATCTACTGATTGACTTCTGCACAATCAGTCTAACACTTTCAGGTGTGCTGATAGCATGTTGCCCACTTGGCACTATGGTTCCTCCCAACAACCTCTAAATTGTGGTACTTCACATTAGAATGAATCCGGTATACCCATTTTAAGTTAGTTTCCCTTTAAAATACAAGGTATTACATAATACATTGTTACTAGCCTTTAATATTCATCATAGAAAACTATACCGTGCAAGCAGAATTTATATTTTCTCCAGATTTGCGTGGGTTTTTCTTCTGTGCGCTTAACAGGTTTGTGTTTGATCACAAAATGCAAATACATACAGGATACTAAATTGACTCTTATGCATGTGACAGAATGACTAACATGAACAAGAAAATACAAACTTCTTTGGGAGGAGGGACTGTGAAGGGCTCTGTGTTCCCTGTAAAGCAATATAGAATTTGTTGGAGCCACACAGAGCAATCAAATGAGCTATAGACAATGGGGATGGGTTTGGTGAAACAAACAAACAAACAAAAAAAAAAAAAAAAGGAAGGAGTGTGGTGTGTAAGTTACACTGTCTTTTTTCTAATCTACTGGTTGACAATTCCAGTGTCATCAGACTGTATATTAGTCCAGCACCACAAATGTCACTAAAGAGCTGAGCAGTTTCAAAAAAACAGCTGTGCTACTGTACAGGAGCCTGATGAAACGACACCCCCTTAGGTTTTCACGATTCCCTTCCACTTGTGCTGGTGCCCACCTTGTGCCAAGTAGAGGATAGCTCTAGCCGCTGACAGACGCTTCTCCCGGGACACCACCTCCAGTTCATCAAGGAGGTACATAACTTGAGTTCTGTGCTGTTCTGCGTCCAGGGACATCCATCTTGCCTCCCCTTTTAGCAGAAGAAAAATAAGCGTGGGTAAGTAAGCACTAAACAGAAATAGTAATAGAAGTAAAAAAGAAAAAAAAACAAAAACAGTGATCATACACCTCATGAATATCCAGCAAAACTAAAAAAGTGCCAATATTTTATGTGGATCTCCACCGTGTGTACCATTTGATGATCAGTGAGAAATGATTATTCACTTATGTGCTCACCAGAAGCTTGTGCAATAACAGCATTACCAACAAGTGTATTCCCCCAGGTGTTCCCTTGAGCACGTGCTCGTAACGCGTTGGGAGAGGCCTACGTGTTGACATCGTTGCCACCGCATCTGCATGCTCGGGATTGGCGGCTTTTGTTGCAAGTCTGGCCAGTTCTTTTACTGATTATTTTTATACTATAGCTCTATTTGTTTTACCAAACTTTTTAATAAATACTGCACAATATAAGCACTCTTGTGGGCTCCCGGTGGTGAGCTTTTTTATGATGCCCTTGTTTAAACGACGAGAGGAATTCTAAAAGGAGACCATTAAGGCTGACATTCAGCTAAACTCTGGCGAGTGCTTATGCTAGTAGAGGCTCATGAGTGCTGATCTAGTTTTATCACACCTGGTGGAATACACTTGGCAATGCTGTTGCTGCACAAGCTTCTGGTGAGTGCATAAGTGAATATCTGCTCACTGATCATCAACGCCGTGGAGACCCATCCCATTGTTCAAGACTGTTTCATCCAACATATTGGGGCTTACATTTTATTTTGAAGTTGTGATTCACTGCCACATATTTTTTATATATGTAGCGCTGCACTTATGCTTATTACATTTTCTAAAGCTGAAAAGCAAACACAATCAATTGTGTTATACCAATGTGATCTTCCCAGATACAATACAAATGGCTCTCTAGAGAACATACAAATCGTAACACATTTATCACTATTCAAAAAACTGCCTCCTAAACTTTCTATAATGATTTGCCAAAGAAACTATGATCGCTACCTCACAATGGAATGGGTTGCCAAACACACCAAAAAATAAATACCGTATTTATCGGCGTATAACACGCACCTTTTTCCCCTTAAAATCAGGGGAAAGTCGCAGGTGCGTGTTATACGCCGATCCCCTGCGATCCCGAGCTGTCACAACTTCAAAAATCGCTGACCGCGATTTGAAAATGGCGCCGCCGGCGCCGAAATACACAGAGCCGGTCCTCGGCTCTTTTCGGCGGCTCTCGTTCACTTTCGGCTCCACTCATAGTCCCGAGTGGAGCTATCCAAACTTACTCGGCTAGGTTTGGATAGCTCCGCTCGGGACTACGAGTGGAGCCGAAAGTGAACGAGAGCCGCCGGAAAGAGCCGAGGACCGGCTCTGTGTATTTCGGCGCCGGCGGCGCCATTTTCAAATCGCGGTCGGCGATTTTGAAGCCCAGGATGGCAGGGACAGGGGATCGAAGGCTGCACTGGGGAAGGCTGCACTGACATGGCTGCACTGGGGAAGGCTGCACTGACATGGCTGCACTGGGGAAGGCTGCACTGACATGGCTGCACTGACATGGCTGCACTGACATGGCTGCACTGGGGCAAGGCTGCACTGAGAAGGCTGCAATGATGGGCATTTAAATGTAAGTTTTTTTTCCCTTCAACTTCCCTCCTAAAAGTTTTTTTTCCTTAAAATTCCCTCCTAAATTGGGGTGCATGTTATACGCCGGTGCGTGTTATACGCCGATAAATACGGTAAATAAAAAGGTGCAGCATTTTTGGCAAAACAATCCCTTTGGAGCCAAGATAGTCTATTATGGTCATTTTATAATTTTATAGACTATATTATTTGGGACGGTCCCTCTATCCTTAGTACAAGATTTTGTGTTTTTTTTGTAATAACACATTAGGCCTTTCTTTTACCTCTGTGGAGGATTCAGTCAGTTTGTCATTTTTAGACCTCAAATTTTATCATCTGGATCAGACTATTCATGCCAAAAAAATCATACAAAACCCACAACTGGTAACTCATTCCTACATTATAGCAGCTGTCATCACCCAACATGGAAAAACAATATCCCTAAAAAAAGGTCAAATTTGTCTTTTCAGGCAAAATTGCACAAACCATGATGACTATAAGGAAGAGAGCCTGTTTCTGAAGAAAAAATTCAAGGATAAAGGATACCGAGATGACTTGGTAGAATCGGCTTATGATCTATATTTACATAATAAACCCACAGATAGAACTAACCGAAAAAATTACATATCTGTCATGTTCATTACTCAATTCCATGGTAAACATCGCAAAATGGAATCCATTGTGCCAAAACACTGGAATATACTGCTATCTGACCCACACCTGCAGAACCTGCACAACATACAGAAGAGCACCTAACCTTAAACAAAAAATAACACCCAGCAAACTAAAAATTACAAAAAATATCACACCTTGTCTAATCCTAACGGGTACATACCAGAGTCGAAAGCCACAATGTAAAACATGTAAATTTGTAGAGCATGGCAAACAACAAGATGTCATAAAAAGGAAAAACCTATAGCATCAAGGATTTTTTTCTGCTGCTCTACAGATTTTGTAGTATATTGTCTAACCTGCCCATGTGGCCTACACTACATAGGTCACACCATTAGGCCATTACGCCAGAGGTTTGGAGATCATGGCCGGTTTATAGAAAAAAGGGAATGATGAACATAGTGTTCTATAACACTTTTTGAATGCTCACAACAAATCCACTAAAGGGTTACAGGTGTGGATTGTGGAGGTCATGTCCAAGGATCTCCGAGGCAGAGCACTTCCTAAGACTCTGCCAAAGGGAGACTTTTTGGATATTTACTTGATACCCTCTCCCCTGAAGGGTTAAATAAAGAATTGGATGCGACTACCATTATATGAACATGTGCATACTAAAAACAAAAAAAGACAAAACAAAAAAAAAAAAAAAAAACGTAATGTGCGATATATAACATATCCTGTGTGACCATTCTCCCATCTCTTTCCCAATTTACATGAATTACCCTATAAAAACACATATGTAATCATACCATAATTGGGGGGTTGTGGGGATCTCGACACCAGTGAGTAGATTGATTTGGACAAAACTATATCCCCCAATGATTGAGTAATAACAATGTTTAGTGCCATTTATCAATTAGTGATCTTTTATATTTTTGTTTTTATCTAAAATATGAATAGATTTTAATTGAATAGATAGATAGATAGATAGTTATATAGATAGGATATATCAAGGTGTTCTATAATGCCAGATAAACATTTACATGCCATTATCAAACACCCATATCTACAGTGTACAAGTTGCTTTCTCTTTCTTGTATAGATATATACCCCTATCCATGTCCTCACTGTGTCCTTTAGTATCTATTGGAGTGAGAGAATAGCTTATTTTATGATGACCCCTCATATATACATATAATTTAACATATATTCTCTTTTATTCATGAATTATATAATTATTTATTGTTGAATGCTGTTGTAATGCCGTTTTTAAAAACTGCTGTTTTTAATTTGAGTTGAAGAATGTACTGTAACTTTGTGGATGGCTGTCATTTCCGGCTGATCTATTACGAATACCAAGCTTCCCGCCCTATCTTTAGCGTGAAATAGAGGTGCGCATGCTCAAATACAGCACAGTGCATGCTCTGAAACACGTCTCAAAGCATTGTGGGATCTGTGATGTCTGCACCCTGTCTACCACTCACATAACCCTACGATCCATGCTGCGTTCCACCTTGGATCCTGGAACCAATCTAGTGCCTCGGTGGCCATCTTTCGGCTACAGCCTCTGCTCCCTTACAGCATAAGACACACCGCTGCCCAATGCCTGAAAATAGATGGACAGACCCCTCAGTGTACCCTTACCGATGAGCCTATTTACTGCCTATCTCTTGTGAGTAACCCATTATGGGGGCCATATTAAATCGTATCTAACCTACTACACTTAGTGGAGATATTTTTCTCTTCTTTTTGTCTATTTACCATAGAGTGAGCTGCGCTCTGGATCTTAAGCCGACGCAAGTGTATGGACATTTATTGAGAACATTCTTGGACTTAAAATTGCGCGTTTGCCTTTGCGCCTACTACTCATTTTATCGTAAACAGGGACATTAACTGTAATATTCTCCTATTCCCCATTTTAGTCATCAGCCACAACACCACATTGTAGAGCCTTTAGCACTGCAGTAGCTGCATGTGACGTCTCAGAGCCAAAAACCTAAAATTAGGACATTCAGGGAGATTTCTGATGTGTCTTGCAAAGTTCCCAGAAGCCAAGAGTCTGGTTTGCTCAAATAAATCAATAATGCACATTGTGATGCCTATAATGAAGCCATGTCAAATGTAAATACAGAAGAAAATAGACACACAGTTATGTTTAAACATTGCGGTTAAAAGTTTTGCAAATGTACTAAAATAAACAGTACTAGAACTTCAGCGACCCCTTCCCCTCTTCAGTGGATGGAACACTTCAAATGTTTGGGAAAACAAATGGACAGATGTACAAAATTCTCTTGGCCCCAACCTTACCCACCCCCATTAGCAAATGAAGGCAAAAAATGTTCCCCCTGGTTGACATTGAACTGATGGGGCTGGTCAACCTAATTAAAACAATATTTATCACCAAATTCAACTAGCCCTTCATTGCCCTGTTGAATTCCCAGGCGGGTCTTCCAGGAGATTAACAAATATGTTTGTTTTTGTCTTTACCTGGGCCAGCAAGAATGGCAATGGCTGCCCTACACTTGGCCTGGTAGAAGGGTAGCATAGTGCTCACTGACTTTGAACTTTACTACTGGGCTTCAGACCATGCGACTGTGAGATGGCAGTTTGCACAACTGAAATATAAATATGGCTGTTCTGCGAAGGAACACAAAAGTGGCCTTCAGTTGGACTTGGCAGTTTCGTTTTCAGAGACCCTAAGGCTCGGTTCACACAGGGGCAACACGATTTCAGCGCGACTTTGTACGGAGACTTCAACGCGGCTTCAACGCGACTTTAAGCAAATTACAACGCGACTTCAAGTCGCCTCCAGGACAGGCGACTTTGGCTGTGGCCAATCACAGGATAATCAGCTCTCTGGGAGGGAGGGGTTTGCCTGGGCAAACTAAATTTTTTCCCTGCAAAGTCGCTTGACTGTAGAGAGAGATCCGACTTGGAGGCGACTTCCATTGATTTCTATGGTACAGGTCGCCTACCAAGTCGGATCCAAGTAGTACAGGGAGTACGCTCTGAAGTCGGAGCGACTTCAGTAGTGTCTATTAAGACGCTCCCATTCACTGTAATGTGAATCTCTTTCTGGGGCGACTTGAGGGCTTACAAGTCAGATCCCAAGTCGTCCTAGTGTGAACCGAAACTAAGGCACATTCCAACCTAACTGTACTCACAAAAACTACCTTCAGGTGTAGGCCTCTGCTATGGGCAGGTTTTTAGGCATAATTATCGGTTCCAGTTTGTAGAAGGCAATCCCGCTCTGCCTGGCTTCAAATCCATTATTGACCCAAAGTATGGGCACACCATGGTATAAAGACACATCAGGATTTTATGTTTAATGGGGGAAATTCTACCTTTTCAGGATCTTAAACCCAAAATATACCTACTCAGACCTACTAGGAAAAAGTTGATTCAGACATGGGTTTTCCATGGGGTATATTATAAACCTTACATAAGATCTACCCCCAAATGCCCCCAAATGCTCTAAATGCAAAAGAGAAACTGGTATTTTTCTACAAAAAAAAATATGTTGTGACTATGTCTGACACCATTATGTTACTAATTTTCTACGATGAACACTTACCTCACTCAGTACAATTACTAATATTCTGTTGATCGCATTATGCAAAATGAGAATTCCTCCTTCACTGGAAATCACAGATGCCCTCATGGGAATCTAATGCTATGTTTGTTAATACCTTTGTACAAACTATCAGTAGAAACTGTCTTAGAAATTATGATATCAGATGCCAAGGTGAGGTTAATTGACCATCCCACCGTTCTGTCCTCTCTTCCACCTTCTTCTGACATATGTTACGATTATAGAGAACCTAAAGCCTGGAGGTACATATGAATAGTTTTTTTTCCCGTTCAACTGAACAAAAACCTCAAAAAACTGACAGCTCCGGTCGGAGCCGTTGTACTAACAGTCCGACATTAGTGCAACGATCTCCCCCGCTGAGCTGTTGTATTCTGACAGGGGGACCCCCCCGCCAGAACACTCCGGTCAGCGCCCTCAGCCACTGACAGAGCGCTGATCGGGAGTTGGCCGGCTGCTGGTTTTCCAGCATGCTCGTCTGACAGAAGCCGGCCGAACGGCGGGCTTCCGTCGGACCGGCTCCCACACGGGCCGAATGTTGGACGGTTTTTATTGAACCCGGCCGATGTCTGACATTTGGCTCATATGTACTAGGCATAAGGCTAACATATCTATATTACCAAAAGGTCTGCAGATCATTGTACAAGTGACCACATTGGAATCCATCTTATTTTATTTTTTTTTTGCACTTTGACAATTTACAACTAATTAAAAAAGTTTAACCTTCAAAAAATTATTGAGATAACCATTACCTTGAGCTCTAAACCTTTCCTCAAAACATCTGCAGTTAAGGTTGAACTCAGGTTCTTCCGTGTAGCTGTAAAGTTCTGAGAGAGACAAAAAAAAAAAACAAAAAAAGTGTAAACATTTAAAGGCCAACTCCAGTAAAAACCTAGTTTTCTAGTTTGGGATCTAGTGGGGAAGAATTAGGGTCACACACACACACACAGATAATTCTATTGCTGGAGACACTTTGCCAGTGGCAGAATCACTAACAAAGGAGCGGCGGAGCGATCGTCGTTGGCTCAAGCAACAAGGAATAACTTCTGTTGTTGGCGAGTCGTTGTCGATGACAGAACTGCCATGGGGACTAGGCCTTTAGAATCCTTAAGACTTAGACCTTAGGCTATTAATGCTGGTTTTTTTTGCATCTCGACCCACTGAGACTCACTTTGGAGCTGAATAACCAAAGAATAGACGCCGTTTACCTTACAAGCTGAGCATTAAAGTAAAACTATAGGCAAAACGTTTATTTTTCATTTTTTTGGGTAGCGCAACGGAGGGTTATAACCACAGTCAGATTTTTTTTCGCCATCTGTGTTCCATTGCAGAGATTTCCATAGTCTTCCTAGTAGGTGAGGTTGAATGAAGAGGCTAGTCCATCCAGTTTAACCTGTGTAGGTTTACATGTGTGTGTCATTTCCCTTCACTTCTTGTCCCATAGCCAAACAGGAAATATCTGCAAATTAAGGGAATTCCTTGGGGACCCCCAGGGCACCAGAACGAGTGTACCCACTGGAAGATTTCCCTTTATTACTTTTCTGGGTACGACTCAAAATCTGGGATTTTCTTTTACATTCGATTATAATGGTAAACAGGACATATAAAAGAGGGTGACTCTCCTTAACGGGGGGCACAGACAACAATAAAAACTGACAGGTATTCTAATCCCTCTCCACTCTATCAAAAATTAAGAAAAAAAAAAAAAGTTTTGCCTTTAGTTATACTTTAACACTAAGTGACAGTTAGTAAAAAAGGAAAAGCTGTGTTTACTTAGAAAACCCAATCTTGTGTTAAAAAAAAACAAACAAACATTCTCTAGGTGGACAACGTCTACACCTTTAGAAAAGCAACCCAGTGTGTGAAAAGGTATAGGGGGTGGAAAACTCACAATGAAAACAACAGTCAAAGACAAAAAAAATAAAAAATTTACACGATATTGGATCAAATTAAAGTGGAACTTCACTCTCTCAATCAGCATTTACTATTTTTTTTCCCTTATGCTGCTAGCATTAGGAAAGATCATCATATTTACTCGTTTTAATTATTTTTTTACATTTCTTCAGTTACTTTATGGTTTCCGGGCCTAGGCAAATTAGGTCATACATCCCAGGAGTCTTTAGGAAGGGAGGAGGGGTTTTCTCGGCTAAGCACATCCTACGGCCTGCATGCCTAAGCTAAGGGCAGATGGATTCCGGGAAGTAAATGCTACATGAATAATCTGCCTTTACTTAAAAAGGAGTTCCACCCAGGGGGTCCATTAAAACCATAAAAAAAAAAAAAAAAAAAAAAAAAAAAAAAATTTAAAAGTCAGCAGCTACAAATACTGCAGCTGCTGACTTTTAATTGGACACTTACCTGTCCCTGGGTCCAGCGATGCGGGGGATCGAAGCCCCGCTCGCCCCCCCCCCCCCTCCGCTCGTCGGCATTTCAACTGTGGGTGCCGGGCTGTGACTTCACAGCCTGGCACCCACTGTGCATGCGCGAGCGGCGCTGCGATTGGCCGCTCAATCACCTGGGACCTGTAATGGGTCCCAGATGATTGACAGGAGGGAGGGAGCAGAGCGGAGCCCTTCCTGTGCCGAGGGGGAAGTGATGTCACCAGCCCAGGCAAAGGAACAGGCAGACTACGAGGGACCACCTAGCAACAGGCATTTAGAGGTAAGTAAAAAAAAAAAATATCCAAATGTTTTTTTGTTTAGAATTTTCCAGGTATTTTTGTTTTTTTGGGTGGAACCCCACTTTAAGATGGCCACAGCCAGAAATGCTAAGGGGGGTGTGTTTTTCAAAGTGATTTGATCTGAATATTAAAAATGATCGTTTTTTGGTGCTCAGACTCCGTGTAGTTAAAAAGGGTAAAAGGGTGCAAGATTCCAGACTGACGATGACATGATTATACAGAGACTGAAGCAACGCTGCCCCTGGTTATGTGTTCATGCCTCACCTGCTAACTCTGCAGACAACTGGTCGGAATCGTCGTATTCAAACTCCAGAGTGGGACTACTATCCATCAAGATCTGATAATACAGGAAATCAATTAGCATGAGAAAGGCAACGTGACACATGACAGGAAAACAGCATGAGGACATTTTGAAAGATCGGAGACAGCTGGATGGAGAAGACATGTCCCCCCCGCTTATTATACACACTACATTCTCACTTCTTGACCCATCTCAAAAGCATTTATATACTAACACATACAGAACATTAGGAGACATAGGTCATTAAACCAAATAGGTTTTTTTTTTTGAAGAATGGAAGCTAGTTTTGGCACTGTGCTCATATTTTTTGTAAGTGTAAATAGTCATGGATGTCAGCATTATGTTTGTAGACCTCTAATAACCCCATTTCCTGAAGTAGCGAGAGTGTCATCTGAGGGCTTGGAACAGACAGAAGTGCAAAGGCTAAAAATAAGTTCTTTCATGAAGCTTCAGCTGATTAAACCTCTCTGTGTAAAGCTGTAATGCCTAAACAGTATATGAACCTTAGGCTCGCTTCACACCTCTGCAGTTTGCTTTTGGCCCGTTTCTAGTGCTTTTGGCTGTGCGTTTTTGCACACGCGATTTTACCACAATTTGCATTTTTTCATCTTTTTTTTTTTTTTTTTAGGCCAATTTGTTGATGGGCAGATTAAAAAACGCAAAATCAATGCAAAAATCACGCTTCATGCTTTTCTGCAGCTTCTCCTCTGAACCAAAAAAAAAAAGCAACGTTCTGCGTTTTAAAAAAGTCCCTGACCCTTTCCAAAGGCACAGCGGCTGGAAAAAAAAAAAAAGCATAGATGTGACCATGTCCCATAGGAAACCATGTTGACTGAACTGAAAGGAGAGAAAAAGCTCCTTTTTTGTTCCCTGTTGCACACTGCCTTTAACACTGAGTCACCCTCAAGATGTCTGGATGATTTTCAAACACATAGGTCGGTTTCTATACTGGTAGAATGGCATTTCATCTTGACCTACCACTAACTCGGTGTATGGCTCATGTACAAACTGGGCCTATCACTAGACAAAAGGCCTGGCCTGTGTGTGTTGGGCCCGTTATGAATAAGTCTAAGGCCGGGACACACTACTACCAAGCACCGTATGGGACCCACCAACAAAATCTGGACTGAGCTGCATGTCATTCTCAAGCAGTGAAGCATTTCTTAGAAATTACACCATAAGTAAAATTAAATTTCTGATTTTGAAGATATTCCATATTTTCTGTTACTGGTCAGAGATTGTCCACTTCCATCCAAGGGATCATATCAGCTTTAAAGCATCAATGCACACTAGACACAATCACATCTATCAGTAGCCCGGAATCTACTGGGCAAGTAGCCTGGAAGAAACCCCGATTGAACAGATTAGAAATCCTGCCCCAATCACTAAAGTCAGTAGCATGTGACTGTGTGGCTAATGTCCTCCCCATCTCTTCACATGGAAAGGACAGGCCTGTTTTGGACCAAGGTTTTAAAGCTCATTTATTCTTTGTTCAACCGTCCTTTCCCCAGAGACCCTTGGCATGTCTTAAATCCCCCCGATTTTACTAAAGCCCAATTCAAAATTGGTGACCTACATTTTCTTAGCGGCAAAACAAACCATCGCCAAAGCCTGGAATAAACAAACAATTTGCTTCCTTTGAGGAAGTTCGTCAGCGAATCAACAGGTTCTTTATCAATGAGAAACTGACCAGCATCCTGCTAGATATACAAAATAATTTCTCCCATATATGGACCCCATGTATACAATATGCCCATCCATAACTTCATGGAGAGCTATAACTCATAGTAGTCCAGCATTGGGGTGCTGGCTTTGGGCATTCCAGATGCTCACTCTCCTTCCCTTTACCCCACTTCTCTCTCCCACCTTCCTACTGTGGACATCCTTCCTTTCTCTTTCCTTCTTATTTAATTACCGCAGATCACGTTGTTTATTCAGACTTGATGTGTTGATCTGCTTATTGTTTCGTGGCCTGTGGAAAAATTACATGGCTCATTGATACCTACTCTAACTTACAGGCTACTAGTTTTGTTTATTAATATGCCATTTATACTGTTGGATGTTTTTACATTCCCAACAGCCATATTCAATTCAAGCTGTCTATTTCCTGGGCAATTTCAAAAAGTTCTTGTATACTATGTTTTGTACCTTACATTTTTTTCAATAAAAATCTAATGAAAGTGGAAAGGACAGGTCAAACAGCCGTGTGTCGCCCTAGGCCTTAGTCTGGCTGTACAACCATATAAAAGAGATCCACTTAAAGGAGTTGTAAAGTCTCAAGGTTTTTCACCCCAATGCATTAGGTAAAATGCCCCCCCAGAGCCCCCCCCTTTTCTTACCTGAACCCGATCGTTCCAGCGAGGAGCAGGAACCCAGCAGCTCCAGCCGCTGTCTCGGGTCATAATTGGATAAATTGATAGCAGCAGGAGCCATTGGCTCCTGCTGCTGTCAATCAAATACAGTAACATGGGAACTTGGGGGTGGGGCCAAGTCCTGCTGTCTGTCAATGGACGCAGAAGCAGTACTCAGAAGCGCGCCCGCATGGGTGTCCCCATGGAAAGTGGCTTTCCGTGGGGGCACTCAAAGAGGAGGGGCCAGGAGCGCCGCAGAAAAGGAGGATCAGGTATATATCTTATTATACAGGATTTATATAGTTTACGCAGCACTTTACAATATAAAAAAGGGAGACAATACAGTTATAATACAATGAAATACAAGAGGGCCCTGCTCAGAAGAGCTTCCAATCTAATAGGGTGGGGCAGGTGGTACAAAAGGTTGTAACTGTGGGGAATGAGCTGATGGAAGTGGTAAAAGATTAGAGACGTTATAGGCTTTCCTGAAGAGATGAGTTTTCAGGGATCGCCTGAAGGTAGCAAGAGTAGGGGATAGCCGGACAGGTGGAGGTAGCGAGTTCCAGAGGATGGGAGAGGCTCTGGAGAAATCCTGGAGATGAGCACGAGAGGAGGGACGATTTGGGTGATATTTGGAGACAAGATTGGTGATGTAGCTCGGGGCAGAGTTGTGAATGGCTTTGTATGTTGTGGTTAGTATTTTGAATTCACTGGGTGATTGGGAGCCAGTGTAGAGATTGCAGGAGAGGGTTGGCAGACACTGAACGGTTGGTACGGTGTATAAGTCTGGCAGCAGCATTCATCATAGACTGAAGAGGGGATAGCCTATGGAGAGGCAGGCCAATGAGAAGGGAGTTGCAATCGTCAAGGCGAGAGATAACAAGGGAGTGAATGAGGAGCTTGGTGGTTTTATTTGTTAAAAAGGGGTGAATTTTAGGGATGTTACGGAGGTGAAATCTACAAACTTTTGACAATGATTGGATTTGAGGCTGAAATGACAAGTCTAGGATTACACCTAGTACCCTGGCGTGAGGGGAGGGACTGATGGTTGCACGGGCGGGGGGGAATATTATTAGCTCAGTTTTAGAGAGATTTAGTTTAAGGAAGTGGTGCGACATCCATGCTGATATGTCAGTTAGTAATGTGAGAGGAGACTGAAGGAGTGAGGTGAGGAGTAGACAGATAGATTTGGGTGTCAACGGGGATCCAGGACCTTACAGAAAGAGTGGACAAAGGTGACCTGACAATCTCATCACTTACGTAACGGGTCCTAGCCCTGGAACGTTCGCAGGAGACACGGGCATCTCAAGCAACCGACATGCAGCTACACATGGAAGATTTGGAAGACCGCAGCCGCCGTAACAACTTGCGGCTGCGGGGCATTCCAGAAGCCACAGGGTCGGAAGACTTGGTGGCTTTGGTCACAGCTATTTTCCACAAAGTTCTGGGGACCGCCCCACCGCAATTGGAGTTAGACCGGGTACATAGAACTCTAGGGCCCAGGTCGTCTGAGCCCGATAGGCCAAGGGACATACTCTGCAGGATCCATAGATACACGCAGAAAGAACTAATCCTCCGCAAGGCATGGGAACAGGGCGAGGTAGAGTTTGATGGAGCCATAATCAAAATACTACCTGATCTATCGAGAGCCACGCTGCAGCGGAGAGACCTACTGAGACCGGCACTAGATCTAGCAAAACAACAGGGATGTACGTACCGCTGGGGATACCCCTTGGCGGTAACATTCCGAAATGGTGTATCCTCGTTTACCTTATGCTCGCCTGCGGAGCTGCCAGCCTTCTTCGAGTATCTAGACACAGAACCGATTCAAGTTCCGGACTGGCTAGCCTTTATCCCCAGGATGTCGAACCGCTCGGGACCCAACATCCAAAGGAACAATCAACCTCCCCGCCAGCGAGCCCGTACGGTGTCTGCTGGGGACTCCCGGGAAGTGTAACCTTGAAGGGCATCCAAAGATCAGGCATTGGTATATGTTTATTTTCATTTTTGCTTTTATTTTTCTTTGGCTTCTTCCTACCCCTGTTCTGCTGTCTGTACCCCACACGCCAACACTAGCCACCCTGGGAATATATAGAACACCTCGGACTGCCTAGAAGGTGTTGACTGGACTACATAGCGGTACGGGCTCCCCCTCCCACTTCTCTTGCACACTGCAACCCAGGAGCGTGTACTGTTCCACCCGTAGTTGAACGCAACATCATCAGTACAAGGACTTGTCCCTTTTGTGAGCTCTTTGGTCGTTGCACGTGAACAGGGAAATCTGGATGACGGGACGATATAGGGTAAACAGACACCTCCAGAATGCATTGCCTTTCACCTTCAGATATAGGACGAGACACCGGAAACACGGAGATACGAAGGTAAAGCGTGTCACATACAGCGGTAGAGAACTCTTGTAACTAGCAAACCCACCGGCGCCTCAGGCACGAGTGAACCTAACCAAGAGCTGGGACATAACACACCGGAATCAGAGGAAATAACACTATATCCAGGAACGAAGGCAAGTGGATACATGTACCTATTTCTGGCTCTAAGGTGATCTCGGCGCTCTTCTTAGAAGGTGCTGGTGGGCGATGGGGGGAGGAGGGATATTATCTCATTGGTCTCCACTGGGCTCAGATATAGTACAGAACACAAATATTGAAGAGGTATGGGTGTTTCAAACACAGAGGCTTGGATGGGAGACATGCCCCTGTCTTTTGTGGTATGTGTGCGGGAGGGGGGAGGAGGGTATTCATAGACATATGGGTGATAACGAGACAGGAGGGAGACTCTATGGTTCCCCCGCAAATCTCAAGCCCTCATGTGAGCCCCCTCCTCCCCCTCTTCTTTCTCTCCCTCCGGAATGAGTGGCACCTCCGCAGATAGCATTAACCAGTGAGTTCACAAGTTTAAGATTATGGTTAATACATAAGAAGAGATGAAGATTTTACTGTTAATATGCTTTGGCCTGATCACAATAGATTAGAGATAATATATATACGCACATGATACTTCATTATATGTTTGTTCCATTTTATATAGTTCAAAACAAATTTGTACCTTGTCTACTTAAAAACCTAGTTTTTTGCCTTAGAATACCTGACACTAAACCCGTCTTTATAATTACTGATTCATATATAGACACAAACAGGGATGGAGAGGGGTAGCAGGTAAACTCCTTGTTGGTTATTGCTTTACACAACCCCAATTAGGACAGCGCTCAGTTACCAGATTTGCCCTGGTGAGCGTCATAGCGCTATTGTGCATTTCTACTGGAACAGCTAATCGTACTTAATTAGTACATCCAAGACTCTAGACTTTTCTTGGCTTCAGCTACCCTTTCTATTTCACAACTTTTCCCTCCTATCCATCCCCTAGTCTCTTAACCATACCCACCCCCTCCCCTACTAAACCGGGGAAACATGGAGGCGGTGAATATATTCTCCTTAAACACAAATGGCTTAAATGTGCCGGAAAAGAGGCGTATGCTGCTACAAGATCTAAAATGTAATAGAGCAGACCTGGCCCTACTCCAGGAGACACATTTTAAAAGTGGTAATCTCCCTATACTGAAAAACAAATTTTCCCAACGGCCTATCACTCCACCAATGGGTCTACCAAGACCCGTGGAGTGTCCATACTCTTTGCCAGCAAAGTGCCCTGGAAATGTACAGACACATTATCAGACCCAGAGGGAAGATATCTGTTTCTTAGAGGCGAAATCGGAGGGGCTCAGGTAACCCTTGCAAACATTTACGCACCTAACAACCGCCAAGATAGTTTTATTACCAAGACCCTAGCAGCCCTGCTGGAATTTTCTAGAGGCCACCTTATAATAATAGGAGGCGATTTCAACGTCCCCCTAATTCCCACTGAGGATACTTCCTCAGGGACCTCTTCTATCACCTCCTCCGCTAGGAAACGAATATCCAGGGAACTACATAAGGCCCAATTGATCGACGTTTGGCGACTCCTCCACCCAACCGAACGGGACTACACTTTTTATTCCAATCCTTACAAACAATACTCCAGGATTGACTATTTTCTACTCCCTCATGCCCAATTGCATGCCCTTCGAGACTCCAAGATTGGATCCATCACGTGGTCTGATCATGCTCCTGTCCTACTGACCTATGCCCTGACCGATAACCCTACTGACAGACAGAGAACTTGGAGACTGAACGATGAGGAGGTACTTACGGATGTCAGGAAGGAATTAGATTTCTATTTCAAAACTAACTATACCCCTGATAGTGATCCTGGAATTGTTTGGGGAGTCACACAAAGCGGTGATCCGCGGAGTTTTGATAAAGCACGGGGCACACATTAAACGACTAAGATCTGCTCAAATGACAACCCTCCTGCATGATTTACATCCGGCAGAGACAAGACACAAACATGCACAGACACCGGCGGGGGAAGCGGAAGTTACGTTTCTACGCAATAAAATTACCGACCTAATGCAGTACCGAGCAAAAGCCGCGTTACAAATCTGTAGACGTATGACGTAAGAATCCGGTAATAAATGTGGCAAGATGCTAGCCAAATCAATACGTGAGCAAGTATTGGCGAACTATGTCCCCCACATAATGTCGTCTTCTGGCCAGAAGACTACACTACCTCAGGCGATAGCAGCTGAATTCAGGGAATTTTACTCCTCCCTCTATAACTTAAAACTGCAACCAGTATCGCAAGCCCAAATAGAAGATTACATAATTAAATCTAATATGCCTAAACTATCAGCGGAGTCCATTGAGTTATTAGAAGAACCTATTACCATGGAAGAGATACAGAAAGCAATTGCATCCAAGAAATTAGGGAAAGCTCCGGGACCGGATGGCTTTACAACCCTATACTACAAAACATTGTTACCGTCCTTGGGCGAACCCATGCATAAATTCTTTAACTCACTGGACTCTAGCACTCACTTCCCCAGAGAAACGCTAACGGCACATATTGCACTGATACCCAAAGAGGGGAAAGATGCGACACAATGCGGGAGTTACAGGCCAATCTCGCTTCTCAATATTGATCTTAAAGTCTTCACGAAAGTATTATCAACCAGACTCCAAACATACCTTCCGTCCCTGATTCATCTGGACCAAGTGGGCTTTGTCCCATCTAGAGAAGCCAGGGACAACACGATCAAAACCCTCAACATCTTGCATGTAGTTAATCAAAATAAGACCCCCTGCATATTTTTAAGTACGGACGCAGAGAAGGCCTTTGACAGGGTGAATTGGCATTTCATGACATCAGTTTTAAGACATGTAGGCCTGGGGACCAGGATGCTAGACTGGATTTCCTCAGTTTACACCAACCCCACAGCACGAGTTCGAGTAAATGGGACTCTGTCTGCCCCCTTTGAGATCAGGAATGGAACCCGCCAGGGAAGTCCACTATCCTCGCTCCTGTTTGCCCTGTCATTGGAACGCTTCCTGCGAACAATTCAAGCCCATCCAGATATCACTGGAGTAAACATAGGAGAGACGCAACAGAAAATAGCCGCTTACGTGGACGATATGCTGTTCACTCTCACAAACCCGATAATTTCTCTTCCCAATCTGCTCCACGAATTCAAAATATACGGGAATATATCTAACCTGAAGATAAATTTTAACAAATCGGAAGCCATGAGTGTTGGGGTTCCCCCCACGACCCCTCAATACACTACAGGGAAGTTTTATATTCAAATGGACCACCACTGCCCTGAAGTACCTTGGAACTTATATTCCTCCTAAACTATCCCAAATATTTGCCCTGAACTTTCCCCCATTAATGTCCATGGTCCGATCCCTACTTAAAAACTGGAGCACAGGGCTACACTCCTGGTTTGGTAGGTGCAACATCCTTAAGATGTGCATACTGCCAAAGTTCCTATACCTCATTCAGGCCCTCCCGATCCAAATACCCGCCCGCTATTTTGACCAGACAAACGCTCTGTTCCTGGATTTTATATGGGCTCATAAGAGACCTAGGATTAATAGACGACAGCTCACATTACCCAAACTATATGGAGGACTGGCAGTACCAGACCTTCGCAAATACCAACAAGCAACCCACTTGACCAGACTCATTGACTGGAATCGACATAATACTACCAAGCTGTGGACCCAACTGGAACAAGCCCAGAGTACTATACCTCTGGACAGGGCCCCCTGGTGCCATGACTTATTACCCCGGTATATGAAGAACCACCCCCTGATAGGAGTAACCACACGAACCGGTTCATCTCTTTTTGCTAGATTACATCTTACATCCCTTAGCTCCCCATTACGGCCGATTTTGGGAACCCCAGAATTCAGTCCAGGATGTACGGATCCAGTGTTCCGTTTATTGCGTAAGGCAGGGTACTCACAAGCATCCCATTTTATCACAAATGGACGATGGCCCTCCATAGAAGGGCTAATGAGATCAGAGGGACCGTTCCATCTAGACTTCTGGAGAGCTTTACAGCGTAGCCACTTCAAGACGTTACCACCTCCTGGAAACTTTGCCCGGGCCTTGACTACATATGAATCACATTGCTCAGGAGAAGGAGCTCTATCTCACGCACTGTCAGCCACCTACCAACTATTGATTACACCAATAGAGAGTTACCAAATGCCCACCCTCAGGACATGGGAAAGAGATATGCAGTGTAACTTTACACCACGGCAAAAACAAAACATAATCTACTTTACATTCAAATCCTCAATATTCACAAAAATGCAAGAAACTAATTATAAATTAGTAACCAGATGGTATAAACCAGGGTTCGACAAACCCCGGGCGCCAGGTCGCATTTGCGACTAGAATTAGCGACCTGGCGCCTGGGGCGGCACAGCTAGGGTATCCTGTGTCCGTTCGACACCCCCCCTCCCGGCGCGATCGCGATGGGCCGCGCCGGTAATTGAGGCCGCGGCTTTGCGGCCTACTGCAGTCCTATGGTTCCTTCTGCAATCAGGCGCCCTCTGGTGGTGGCCGTTGGTATGACAAGACATCCATCAATGCTAATGGAGCTTTCCCTACCTGTTTTCACTGCCCGCTCATCTCCTTCCCTTTACTTAGAACCCCCAAACATTATATATATTTTTTATTCTAACACCCTAGAGAATAAAATGGCGGTCATTGCAATACTTTCTGTCACACCGTATTTGCGCAGCGGACTTACAAGCGCACTTTTTTGGGAAAAAATACTTTTTTTTAATTAAAAAATAAGAAAACAGTAAAGTTAGCCCAATTTTTTTTATATTGTGAAAGATAATGTTACGCCGAGTAAATTGATTCCCAACATGTCACGCTTCAAAATTTCGTCCGCTCGTGGAATGGCGACAAACTTTTACCCTTTAAAATCTCCATAGGCGACGTTTAAAAAATTCTACAGGTTGCATGTTTTAAGTTACAGAGGAGGTCTAGGGCTAGAATTATTGCTCTCGCTTTAACGATCGTGGCGATACCTCACGTGTGGTTTGAACACCGCTTTCATATGCGGGCGCTACTCACATATGCGTTCGCTTCTGCAAGCGAGCTCGGCGGGACGGGGCGCGTTTAAAAAATGACCAGTTACACTTACCGGTAACGGTGTTTCTGGGAAGTCTTCCAGGACGGCACCCTGAGAGATGACTGGTCCTCCTGACAGGAAACACAATCAAGAAAGAGGTTAAAAACCCCGCCCCTCCCTGCACTCCTCAGTTGTGCAAAAGTATTGACCCACACCAGTGCATGAAAGTGAAACGAAAACACCTCCAATGTACCACTATATAAAAATACAAACCGGGTGGGAAGTAGGCCTGCCGTCCTGGAAGACTTCCCAGAAACACCGTTACCGGTAAGTGTAACTGGTCATTTTCTCAAGTCGTCTTCCAGGACGGCACCCTGAGAGAGGAGCAAGTAGCTCAGGCCTACCTTAGGGCGGGACCACCGCTTGCAGGACCTTTCTGCCGAAGGCCAGATCCTGGGGTGACAGAAGTTCCACTCTAATGTTTCAGGAACGTGTTCTGGCTTGACCACGTTGCTGCCTTACAGATTTGATCTACCGATGCTCCGGCTCTTTCTGCCCAAGAGGTTGCCAGAGACCTTGTAGAGTGAGCTTTAAGATTAGTTGGAGCCATCTGACCTGAATGCTCATAAGCTATGGCAATAGCCTGTCTAATCCATCTAGCAATGGTCGTTCTAGAGGCCTGTTCGCCTCTTCGAACTCCACAAAAATTAACCAACAGATGTTGAGATTTCCTAAACTCTTTAACCTTTTCTAGGTAAAGCAACAGACCTCTCTTGACATCCAACGTATGGAAGGCCCTTTCCTTCTCGTTCTGTGGATTGGGACAGAAGGAGGGTAAAATAATCTCCTGTGACCTATGGAAGCATGAAGCCACCTTGGGAAGGTACAAAGGGTCCTGCCTGAGAATAATTCGGTCTTCTAACAGGCGGAAAAAAGGCTCCTTCATAGAAAGGGCATGTAAATCGCCCACCCTTCTGGCTGTAGTAACAGCCAGAAGGAAGGCGATTTTAAAAGAAATCAGTCTGACTGAAGATTGAGCCAACGGCTCAAAAGGTGCCCTGGTCAGGGCTTCCAAGACTAAAGATAAATCCCACGGTGGAAATTCCTTCATTTGCACCGGGGAAAGTCTCTCTCTAGCCGACAAGAATCTTTTAATTAAAAGGATCTAGGGCTAATCTAACATCCAGAAAACTAGACAAGGCCGCCACCTGAACCTTCAGAGTTTTGGTGGCTAAACCTCGGTCTACTCCCTCTTGTAGGAAGTCTAAAATAACTGGTATTTCCTTCTGGGGAACTTTTCTCGCTTCACACCAACGGGAAAAAAACCCCCAGACCCTAGCATAAATGCGTCTAGTTACCGGCTTTCTACTCAGTAACAGGGTGTCAATCACCTTCTCTGAACACCCCTTGTTGCGCAGGCACTCCCTTTCAACAGCCAGGCTGTCAACCTGAAGAAGCCGGGGTTTGGATGGTAAAGAGGGCCTTGAAGCAGAAGATCCTGACGTTCTGGAAGCTGAACCGGAGGCACCACCGCCCAGTTCCACAACGTGGGAAACCAGGACCTTTTGGGCCACCAGGGGGTAATCAGGATCAAATTGCCCCTGGCCCGACTCAGTCGTTGAAGGATTCTTGGAATCAGAGGTAAGGGAGGAAACGCATAAGCTAGACTGAAATCCCATTCCTGAGCCAATGCGTCCACCCCCTTCGGACCCTCGTTCCCTGCAGAGGGAAAAGTATCTCTTGACTCTCCTGTTTTCCCTGCAGGCAAAGAGATCCATCTCCGGTGTACCCAGCTGTTGACAGATCATGGTGAAAATTTCGGGGTTTAGCTCCCATTCCCCCTGTTGTACTGTCTGACGACTGAGGAAGTCTGCCTTTATGTTGAAAACTCCCCTTATGTGTACCGCAGAAATGGACGGAATTCTCTGCTCCGCCCATTCTAGAATCTCCTGTGTCAGACTCATTAGGGGAAGCGACCGCGTACCCCCCTGACGGTTCAGAAAGGCCACTGTCGTGGAATTGTCGGAGAGGATCTGAACTTCCTTCCCCTTGATCCTGTCCTCGAAGGCTATTAGAGCCTCCCTGACAGCTAACAATTCCCGGAAATTGGAAGACGCAATTCTCTGTCGTGTGTCCCACACACCCTGAGCTTGCAGTTCTTCTAGATGGGCCCCCCATCCCCACGAGCTTGCATCGGTCGTTATTCTGACCGGCTGGAGCTGGAACCAAAGATGGCCTGCCCCCAACCTTTGGGAGTCGAGCCACCAAAGTAAGGAATTTCTTATTTTTAGAGGGATGGTCACCAGAGTATCTAGGGATTCCTTCTTTCCATCCCATGAGGATAGAAGGAAGTTTTGCAGGGGTCTTGAATGGAACTGGGCCCAAGGTACTGCTGGGATACATGAGGTCATGAGACCTAGAATCCTCATGATCACTCTTCTGGATACTACCTTCTGGTGCCGGATTGAAGACACTGAAGCAATCAGTGCTTCTATCTTCTCCTGCGGAAGGATCAGTTTCTGCCTTACCGAGTCCACCCACAGACCCAGGTAGAGTTTGGTCTGGGAAGGAATCAGAGAGGATTTCTCCTGACTTATCAACCATCCCAGGGACTCCAAGGTGGATATTACTCTGTCCAGATCCTGGAGAAGGGATTCCCTGGAAAGGTTGTAGACCAACAGATCGTCTAAATATGGTATCAGGGAAATCCCCTGAAGGTGCAGGTAGGAGATGACCTCTGCCAGGATCTTTGTAAACACCCTTGGACTGGCCCCCAGTCCGAATGGTAGGGCCTGGAACTGCCAGTGCTGTGTACCCAGATCCGTGCGGATAGCAAAGCGAAGGAATACCTGGTGCTGCGGTAGAATGGGAATATGCAGATATGCATCCTTCAGGTCTATGGTAGCCATGAAGACCTCTTTTAACAGAAGTTTTCTGACTGTATAGACCGATTCCATGTGAAATCTTTTGTATCGCAGGAAGGTATTTAATCTCTTTAGATTCAGGATTAACCTGAATTTCCCGGACGGTTTGGGAACAACAAAGACGTGGGAGTAAAAACCCTTTCCTTGTTGATCCGCCGGAACTGGGAGAATGACTCTCTGACTCGCCAACTGCTCGATATTTTCCATGAGTCCTATGGCTTTTGGCTTTTCTCTGGGTAAAAAGGTCAGTAGAAAAGTCTGTGGAGGCCTGGAAGCAAACTCTAGCCCGTAGCCCTCTCTTATCCACTGAAGGACCAGAGGGCTCTGGGCTACCCGCTCCCACTGTGGGATAAATTGTGCCAGCCTCCCTCCCACCTTGGTGCTGGCGTCACTTAGGATCCCTGTCTGCAGCCTTAGGGCCGGAGAAAAGGAGAGCTCCTTTCTGTTTGGCTTTACCAACACCCACTTCTTTCCTTCCTTACGGTCTTTAAACCGGTTGTTGACCTGGGGGCCTCGAAAAAAATTTTTGGCCTTTTTAGGTTTAACCGGAAATTTCTTTCCCTTCTCCGTAGATCTGGAGAGGGTCTGGTCCAACCCTGTACCAAACAGGAGAGATCCTTCAAAAGGAAGACCGCATAACCTGGTCTTAGAGGTATGATCCCCATCCCAGGTCTTAACCCATATGGCTCTTCTGGCAGAATTTAGGAGCGCTGCTGTCTTAGCTGAAGTCCGCACCGACTCCACTGCCGCATCCGCAAGAAAGGCTACTGCCTTACCAATTACTTCCAAGGAATCCAAAAGATCTTTGGACTTGGAAGAACTTGCCACATGATCAGTCAGCTTATTCAGCCACATGTTAGTATTCCTGGCTATACAAGCTGAAGCTAAAGCCGGACTTAAAGTAGCCGCATTGGCCTCCCAGGCCCTGCGTAAAAGGGTCTCTGACCTACGGTCCATTGGGTCCCGGATGTTACCTGCGTCTTCAAAAGACAGGTCAGATTGTTTAGACACCTGGGCCAGAGATGCATCTAGTTTGGGAAGTTTAAAAAAAAAAAAAAAAAAAAAAAAAAATCTTCTCCTGCTCCTCTTCCTTAAACGGACACCTGCGTTTCCAGGTTTTAAACTTCTGAAGTTTATTTTCTGGCTCCTTCCATTCTCTTAAAACAATGTCTTTCAGAGACTGGTGGATAGGTAACACTTTAGATTGAGCCTTAGACAACCCCTGATACAACCTATCCTGTACAGAAGTCTGAGCCTCCGGCTCCTGGATCTCCTCAGAAGTATAAATAGCCCCTAGGAGGCCCTCCATATCATCTGTTGAGAAGATATGTCTGCCTGGCCTGGAGTGTTCCCCTTCCTCCTGGCTATCTTCTGCGTCTTCCCCTTCTTCAAGGAGACTTTGGCAGGGACCTTCCACTTCCTCCGCCTCCTCCTCCGAATCCTGAGAAGATGGCGGTTTCTGCGGAGCAGTGCTCACCTGTCTAATATTAGAAAAAGCCCTTTCCTGAGAGGATGAGCCTTCTCTGCTATCCTGCCTAGCATTAAGGCTAGCCTGGAAGGCTTTAAGTGTGGACAACATCTCAGATTGTACTGAGAGAAAATCTCTCATAACCTCAGAAGTCTCCTTCCCTGATAATTTATGAATGCATTTGTAACAGAACGGCTTGGTGTGCTCTGCAGTTAGTTTATCATTGCAGTACCCACACCTCTTGGAACGGGAAGGATTTTTGGGTCTCGGTCTACTGGCAACACTCTGGGTTTCTGTATCTGCAAAAATAAGAAGCCCATTTAGCTAGTAACACTTAAACCGAGATCTCTTATGAGGGAAAAGCTAGAGGGGCACCCCCTCCCTTATCTCCTCCAGCCTGATAGACTCACCCCCGGTGGCCTCTACAACGGCTGAAAAGTCCTCCTGCTCCATTGCAGTGAGTGAGTAGTGGACGCCTGCTCCTTGCCTGATGCTGCTTCTGCCGCCTGGAATTACCCCTGCTGGTACCTGTGGTTCAAGCCGGCTGCTGGCTCCTCACGGCGTTCCGAACGCCGCCACCATCTTGCCGAGGCCACTTCCTCCTCTGTGGGCGGCGCGCTCTAGTGACCGGGCGGCCGTGACGTCATTTCCTCCCAGAAATGACCACCACAAAATGGCGCCGATACTATACACAGCCGCCAGCGCTGAGGCGGCCAGGAGACCCAGCAAAGAGCTGAAACAGGCAGAATGTGGCAAATCCTCTCTAGAAACCATGAGGTAAGGAGAGGTGGGAGCAGGAACATGGTCCCTGGAGTTCTGGAGACTCACAGTGCCCAGGGTCCTCCAGTTCTCATGGGGAGCTCTTCATTGCCCCCCTGAGAAAAATAGGGGAATGAACCCCCCCGGGAAGGGCAAGCCCTACCAAACCCAAAGGTTTTCCAAAAACCTGCAGTCTGGCGCCCAGGGGGAGACTTCCAGCCCACGGCCTTCAGTCTATTAGAAAAAAACAAACTGTTTCGCTGTGGGGAAACACAATCAAAAACTGAGGAGTGCAGGGAGGGGCGGGGTTTTTAACCTCTTTCTTGATTGTGTTTCCTGTCAGGAGGACCAGTCATCTCTCAGGGTGCCGTCCTGGAAGACGACTTGAGAAAAATTATTTTTTTTCTTATATATTTTACTTTTTATTTTTACACTGTTTAAAAAAAAAAAAAAAAATTGTTTCACTTTTATTTCTATTACAAGGGATGGGGCACGTTTAAATTTTTTTTTTTTCTTATTTTAACTTTTATTTTTTAACTGTTCTTTTAAAAAAAAAAAGTCACTTTTATTCCTATTACAAGGAATGTAAAAATCCCTTGTAATAGAAAAAAAGCATGATAGGACCTCTTAAATATGAGATCTGGGGTCAAAAAGACCTCAAATCTCATATTTACACTAAAATGCATTAAGAAAAAAAAAAAAAATTGTCATTTGAAAAAAAATAAAAATAAAATGTCCCTTTTAAGAGCTATGGGTGGAAGTGATTTGACGTCGCTTCCGCCCTGCAATGACTTGGAGATGGGCGGGGAGGCCATCTTCCTCTCACTCGTCTCCATGTCAGGCCAGGGACAGATCCGGATCACCTCCGCCGTTACCGACTGCCACGGTAAGCGGTGAAGGGCACTGGAGCGCGGCGGTAGGGGGGGCCCTCTCCTGCCGCCAGTAAAAGTGATCTCGCTGCGAATCTGCTGCAGAGACCACTTTTATCTGAAAGAGAACCGCCGGCTCTTGAAGAAGATACCGGGGTTATGGTAGCTAGCTGCTACCATAACAACGGTATTTCTCTTCAAAGACAGGACGTATATAGTCGTCCTGCGGGAAGGAAGTGGTTAATTAAAATGAATTTATTATTTGTCATCTCCCTGCTTGGCCCCTTTCACACGCGCCGTCTGATCAGGTTCGCCTGTCAGTTTTTCAGGCGGACCTGATTGGATCCTTAGCGGGAATATGGTGGTCTTGTGTCCCTGCATGGCAGGAAATAAAAGCAGTCACATTCGTTCTAGTCGTCTCTGTGTAAATTTAAGATTGGTTAATTTTTATATTGAAAATAAAGCTGTCGGTCGTTTAAAAAAAAAACCTGGCTCCTAACTTTTTTAGCTGGCTCCTAGATTCCAAGCAAATTTGTCAAGCCCTGGTATAAACACCCCAGACAAACTGCAGAGATTTTTCCCATCTTCTTCGGGTACTTGTTGGAGATGCGGGGAGGAGAGGGGCACGATTCTTCATGTGTTTTGGACCTGTAAGCGGTTGGAGCAGTTCTGGAAGTCCATACAGCAGACGATACAGAAATTTACGGAGCGTCCCATTGTGGCGGACCCTAGCCTCTTCTTATTACATGCTTCTACCATGTCCAGAAAGAAGTATAAAAAAAATCCCTGATCCGACATCTCCTAGATGCGGCCAAAGCTTGTATCCCCCTGCTGTGGAAGACTACCAGTCCCCCAACTGTGGGTATGTGGTTAAAAAAAAAAAGTAGAAGACATCAGGAAGATGGAGGATCTTATCCTCACAGCCTGTAACCAATCTGAACAATATTCTAAAACCTGGTCGCAATGGCTATAATATATATATATATATATATATATAAAATCACTCTCCCGAATTATATGTACCGAGCAATAGATGGGTGCCACCTCCATGCTTCCCCCCCCGTCCTTCCCCCCCCCTTCCCCCCTCCGTTCCCCCCCGTCCTTCCCCCCCCCCTTCCCCCCCCCTTCCCCCCTCCGTTCCCCCCCCACCCTTCCCCCCCCCTTCCCCCTCCGTTCCCCCCCACCCGTGTACCAATCTCCTGCCCCCTACTTTTCGTACTATTACTTCTCTGTCTTCTTTCTCCTTCCTTTCTCTCATCTATTACTTTTCTATAACTACTATCTTGGAAAAAAGGAAAATGGCTGGTAGGAAAGAGACAAACAGATAATTTTGAGCTCCAATGCAGGTTTGAATCTATTGTACAGACTGTAATAGCATGCATATGAGCCTGTAATAGGAAACCATGTTGTCATGCCCTCAGTCATGTTGATGTAAGAGGCTGCGTCCTCAAATCTGGTTTATGTTTATGATGATACTGTGGGTCCGTAACCTTTCCTGCTTTTGAAAAAACTTATATTTGAAAAAAGATTTGGGTGTCATCAGCGTATAAGTGGTATTGGAAGCCATGGGCGGTAATCAAGTGACCAAGGGAGGAGGTGTAGATAGGGAAGAGAAGGGGTCCAAGAACAGAGCCTTGGGGGACCCCCACAGAAAGGGGCAATGGAGGAGGAGGAGACAGAGTAGTAGGTGACACTGAAGGAGCGCTGTGATAAATAGGCAGAGAACCAGGATACAGCAGAATCTCGGAGGCCAAGGGAATGTAGTTTATTGAGAAGGAGCGGGTGGTCAACAGTATCAAAGGCCACAGAGAGGTCAAGTAGAGGGAGTATGGAGTACTGGCTGTTGGTTTTAGCAGTTAGTAAATCGTTAGTGAGATTTAGTAAGGCAGTTTCCGTGGAGTGCTGAGAGCAAAAGCCAGACTGTAAGGGGTCAAGAAGGTTATTTTCTAGGGGTGCAACAGATCGTCATCGATCCGTGATCCGATCCGCGGAGGTTGATTCGTACGGGACACCCGCGATCCGCGGAGCACTCTGTGGCCTCGGCCATAGGAAAGGCTGCGGCTTCGGCCTAGCTCCGGAGCGGCGGCCATCTTGGTACACCCGGTGGCCGTTTAGCACGTGATCGCTATGTCATATGACGGAGTGATCACTTGTAACAAACCGGCGTCATGTCATGACACCGGTTCCTCTCTCCCCTCTGTGTACTGATCTGTACAGTGGAGGGGAGAGATCGGATGGCAGCAGTGCCAATACTCTGCAATGCTCTGCTGCCATGCCCTGACAATACTCTGCCATGCCCTGACAATATACCCGCCAATACCCTGCCAATAGGGAGATTGTGGATATTACAGTGGGGGAGATTTTTTTTTTTGTTGATCCGAAAATGATCCAAACCGTGACTCCTGATCCGAGGAACGATCCGAACTGTGAGTTTTTTGATCCGTTAACACCCCTATTATTTTCACTGAGGTAGGAGCTAAGGCGGTTGTAGACCAAGCGTTCTAGAAGTTTAGAGGTGAATGGGAGCAATGAGATGGGTCTTAAGTTGTTCAGGTTGGTAGGGTCCAGTGAGGGCTTTTTAGGAATGGGAGTGATCTGCGCATGTTTTAGAGGGGAGGGGAAGGTGCCACTAGAGGAGGGAGAGGTTGAAGATGTGAGTGAGGGAGCATAGGATAGAAGAAGAGGGTGACCGTAGTAGTCATGAGGGAACAGGATCCAAGGGACAATTGGTTAGGTGGGCATCTGAGAAAATTTTTGTAACCTCTTCAGTAGTAGCCAATTCAAAAGAGGAAAGTGTTGAATGTGCTGTTAGGCAAGGTATGTTGGGTGGGGAAGATGTATGCACAGTGGAGGTGTCCTCACAAATTGCATCAATCTTGTCACTGAAGTGATTGGCAATCTCTTGGGCAGTGAGTGAGTTAGTGGGTGGGGGACGAAGCAGAGAGTTGAAGGTTAAGAAGAGCCGACGGGGACTGGATGACAAGGAATTAATAAGAGAGACAAAGTAGGCTTGTTTGGCAGCATGGAGGCAGGAATTGTATTTTAGGAGGGCAGATTTATATAGGGCGAAGTCTTGCAGGCATTTGGTTTTACGCCACAGTCATTCAAGAGCACGGCAATGTCTCTTGAGATTTCTAGTGTTGTCAGTTTGCCAGGGATGTAACGGTCAGGGCCTGATTCTGGTTAGAGGAGCAAGTGCATCTAGTGATGAGAGCGAACTGTTGTAGACAGAGGTGGCCAGATCAGGACAGGGGAGAGATTATGTCATATAGGTGGTCAGTAGCAGGAAAGAGAAGAGAAGGGTTAAAGTGGCGAAGGTTTCTACAAGTAATTGTTTGCTGCTAGGAGGGATGGGTGGTTGGAGGCAAGGATACAGTGAAAGTAATGAGGTTGTGAACAGAGAGAGAGGAATGGGGGTGCTGGTGAGGTTGCCAGGGTTGCAGAGATGGGAGAATACAAGGTCAAGGGTATTACCATTAGAGTGAGTGAAAGTATGTGTCCATTGGGTTAGGTCAATAGAATAGAAGGAAGCCAACTCCACCTCCTTTCTGTCTGTTGGGTCTGGGGGAGCGAGTAAAATGGAGACCACCATGGGAGAGGGCAGCAGGAGAAGCCGAGTCAAAATTTTTAAGCCAGGTATCTGTTATGGCGAGTATGTTAAAGCCATGAGAGATGAAGAGGTCATGTACAGATGTTAGCTTGTTACAGATGGAGCGGGCGTTCCAAAGGACACATGGGATTGGTGGGCTTTGAGGAAGCAGGGGGGTAGAAATTAAACTGAGTGGATTGCGGTTGTTTCCAGAGGGGGAGGGGTATTGGATATGTGGCTTGCAGTTGGAAAATGGCGGACCAGGATTAGAAATGTCACCTGAGACTAGGAGTATATATTTAGTGGAACCCCGGATTACAAGCATAAGGACTATGCTCGTAATCCAATGTACTTGCATATCAAAGCGCGTTTTCCCATTGAACTCAATGGTAACGAAAATAATTAGTTCCGCATTGACTTCAGTGGGATGCAATACCGCATGCAGCCGGGGGGGGGTGGGGGGTGGGGGGGGGATCGTAGAGCCTTTGGAAATGGCTGAAAAGGCCCGAGGGACACTTCGGCGGACCTCGGCAAACCTCGGAAAGACTCCGTTCAAGAGCCTTTCCGAGGTCAGCCAAACTGTCCTCGGGCCTTTCTGTGCATTTCCGAACAGTGACTTTTGGCTCTGCTCGGCTCCGGCGCCCCCCACTTCAGGCCACAAGCGGTACTGCACACTGCTTTTGGCCTGAATCCTGCTGGTTTTGCGAGACAACACTCACAAAGGAAGGAATCATAGGAATTTTAGAAATACAGTGCTCAGTTTGCGAAACGCTTGTTACTTGCAAACCGAGGTTCCAGTGTGTGTGTGTGTGTGTGTATAACAAAGCCGGGGGGGGGGGGGGGGGGTGGGGGGGGACGGCGTAGAGCCTTTGGAAATGGCTGAAAAGGCCCGAGGGACACTTCGGCGGACCTCGGAAAGACTCCGTTCAAGAGCCTTTCCGAGGTCAGCCAAACTGTCCTCGGGCCTTTCTGTGCATTTCCGAACAGTGACTTTTGGCTCTGCTCGGCTCCGGCGCCCCCCACTTCAGGCCACAAGCGGTACTGCACACTGCTTTTGGCCTGAATCCTGCTGGTTTTGCGAGACAACACTCACAAAGGAAGGAATCATAGGAATTTTAGAAATACAGTGCTCAGTTTGCGAAACGCTTGTTACTTGCAAACCGAGGTTCCAGTGTGTGTGTGTGTGTGTGTGTGTGTGTATAACAAACCTTTACAAATCACTTTAAGTGCTCCCCTTTCTTCACAAAAATTGCAAAATATCATTAACATGCATTAAAAATCATTTTGTTATAGTCTGTACAATAAGTTCAGGTGTTATAACCCCAACAGGTTTTCCTGCAACAGCTTTACATGGGCCCACGAGTGTATTAGAGAGGATCTGACTGACAGAGGCTGTAGACAGGACATGTATTCCCTTCATATCAAGATCAAAGGATCAAAAGTGCAAAGAGATATGGCAATGTGATACCTGAAAAGGAGGAATACATATAACGATAGAGTTCAGTATATGCATTCCTTTTTTTCTGACAGAGACAGAAGATTTAAACCAGGGTAATAATTATGTGACTGGTAGTCAGTGCTGTGGTTTGTCCCAAGCCTCGTCAATGGACTGCTGGACAGCTCTGTCCAAATGTACAAGTGCAAAAAATAATATACATAAAAGCATCTAAAATTCATACAACGGATACTATATTTATATAACACTATACAGTTATTAGAATACTATTTTTTTGCAGTAGTGGTCGGTTAAGACCTATCCTTGCTAAAGCACTAAAACCTGCCCCTTGTCATCCAACTGTCACACAACAAAGCCATTATCCCTCTCTGAAGTTCTGGCGTCTACAGTAAGGGCTCTTTCACACGGGGCGGATCAGTGATGATCTGCCCTGTGAACACCCGCTTGCTCAGCGGGGATCGCTCCGCCGATCCCCGCTGAGCAGGAAAATGACAGGTCCATCGCTGCACACTGCACAAATTGATTTGCATTTTAATGAGTGAAATAAGTATTTGATCCCTTCACAAAATATGACTCAGTACTTGGTGGCAAAACCCTTGTTGGCAATCACAGAGATCAGACATTTCTTGTAGTTGGCCACCAGGTTTGCACACATCCCAGAAGGGATTTTGTCCCACTAATCTTTCCAGATCTTCTCCAAGTCATTAAGGAGTTTAAGGCCGACGTTTGGTAACTCGAACCTTGAGCTCTCTCCACAGATTTTCTATGGGATTAAGGTCTGGAGACTGACTAGGCCACTCCAGGACCTTAATGTGCATCTTCTTGAGCCACTCCTTTGTTGCCTTGGCCATGTGTTTTGGGTCATTGTCATGCTGGAATACCATGACCAATTTTCAATGCCCTGGCTGAGGGAAGGAGGTTCTCACCCAAGATTTGACGGTACATGGCCCTTTCCATCGTCCCTTTGATGCGGTGAAGTGGTCATGTCCCCTTAGCAGAAAAACACCCCCAAAGCATAATGTTTCCACATCCATGTTTGACGGTGGTGATAGTGTTCTTGGGGTCATAGGCAGCATTCCTCCTCCTCCAAGCACGGCGAGTTGAGTTGATGCCAAAGAGCTCGATTTTGGTCTCATCTGACCACAACACTTTCACCCAGTTCTCCTCTGAATCATTCAGATGTTCATTAGCAAACTTCAGATGGGCCTGTACATGTGCTTTCTTGATCAGGGGGCCCTTATGAGCACTGCAGGATTTCAATCCTTCACGGTGTAGTGTGTTACCTATTGTTTTCCTTGTGAAAATGATCCCAGCTACCTTGAGGTCATAAGATTCTCCCGTGTAGTTCTGGGCTGATTCCTCACCATTCTCATGATAATTGAAACTCCACGAGGTGAGATCTTGCATGGAGCCCCAGACCGAGGGAGAGTGACAGTTATTTTGTGTTTCTCCCATTTGTGAATAATCGCACCAATTGTTGTCACCCCCTCATCAAACTGCTTGGCGATGGTCTTGTAGCCCATTCCAGCCTTGTGTAAGTCTACCACCTTGTCGCTGACATCCTTGGACAGCTCTTTAGTCTTGGCCATGATGGAGAGATTGGAATCTGAGATTAGGAGCACTCCCGTTGAGAGTGCTCCTAATCCCTGCTCGTTACCTGTATAGAAGACACCTGGGAGCCAGAAATCTTGCTGATTAATAGGGGATCAAATACTTATTTCACTCATTAAAATGCAAATCAATTTAGAACGTCTTTGAAATGTGTTTTCTGGATATTTTTGTTGTTGATCTGTCTTCCACTGTTAAAATAAACCGACTAATACAATTATAGATTGATCATTTCTTTGTCAGTGGGCAAACTTACAAAATCAGCAGGGGATCAAATACTTTTTTCCCCCTCACTGTATATAAAGCTAGGTTTAGACACGAGTCTAAAAACTTTACTTCTCTGAAAAGCATTTTGCATTCGGATCACTTTTCAGAGGCGATCGACGGAAGTGATGTGAAGCCTCCTTGCTGCCTGTTTTCACCCCATTTTTGCCAAACAAATGCGGTGGCAGCAACTTTAAAGATTTCTCTTGAAGGTATTCAGTGGGCTTGCTGCCTGCCAGTTATAATTTGTTGGGTAATTTTCTGCCACCGGCGAAGCATTACTGCTGCATGTGAACACCCCTGTTGTCTGACATTGCAGCTTAATGTGATTGTCTTAACACCCCCCCCCCCCCTAAACCTCTAGTCCAAACACAGCCAATTGGTGACAACTCAATCATCAGTGTTTTGGAGTGTTCTGATCACAGGGGGGACCTGTCTGATGTCAGTGATAGTGGGGGACGGAAAGTCCTGAGGGCTCTATAGATGGGTGATGATGATGGGGGACGGAAAGTCCTGAGGGCTCTATAGATGGGTGATGATGATGGGGGGCGGAAAGTCCTGAGGGCTCTATAGATGGGTGATGATGATGGGGGACGGTAAGTCCTGAGGGCTCTATAGATGGGTGATGATGGGGGGCAGTAAGTCCTGAGGGCTCTATAGATGGGTGATGATGATGGGGGACGGTAAGTCCTGAGGGCTCTATAGATGGGTGATGATGGGGGGGGGGGGGGGGGGGGGGGGGGGGAGTCCTGTGGGCTCTATAGATGGGTGATGATGGGGGGGGGGACGGTAAGTCCTGTGGGCTCTATAGATGGGTGATGATGGGGGGGATGGTAAGTCCTGTGGGCTCTATAGATGGGTGATGATGGGGGGGGGTAAGTCCTGGGGGCTCTATATATGGGTGATGATGGGGGGGGGGGGGACGGTAAGTCCTGAGGGCTCTATAGATGGGTGATGATGGGGGGGGGTAAGTCCTGGGGGCTCTATAGATGGGTGATGATGGGGGGGGGGTAAGTCCTGGGGGCTCTATATATGGGTGATGATGGGGGGGGTAAGTCCTGGGGGCTCTATATATGGGTGATGATGGGGGGGGGTAAGTCCTGAGGGCTCTATAGATGGGTGATGATGGGGAGGGGGGGTAAGTCCTGAGGGCTCTATAGATGGGTGATGATGGGGGGGGGGGGTAAGTCCTGAGGGCTCTATAGATGGGTGATGATGATGGGGGACGGTAAGTCCTGAGGGCTCTATAGATGGGTGATGATGGGGGACGGTAAGTCCTGAGGGCTCTATAGATGGGTGATGATGGGGGGGATGGTAAGTCCTGTGGGCTCTATAGATGGGTGATGATGGGGGGGGTAAGTCCTGGGGGCTCTATATATGGGTGATGATGGGGGGGGGGGGGACGGTAAGTCCTGAGGGCTCTATAGATGGGTGATGATGGGGGGGGGTAAGTCCTGGGGGCTCTATAGATGGGTGATGATGGGGGGGGGTAAGTCCTGGGGGCTCTATATATGGGTGATGATGGGGGGGGTAAGTCCTGGGGGCTCTATATATGGGTGATGATGGGGGGGGGTAAGTCCTGAGGGCTCTATAGATGGGTGATGATGGGGAGGGGGGGGTAAGTCCTGAGGGCTCTATAGATGGGTGATGATGGGGGGGGGGGGTAAGTCCTGAGGGCTCTATAGATGGGTGATGATGATGGGGGACGGTAAGTCCTGAGGGCTCTATAGATGGGTGATGATGGGGGACGGTAAGTCCTGAGGGCTCTATAGATGGGTGATGATGGGGGGGTAAGTCCTGAGGGCTCTATAGATGGGTGATGATGGGGGGGGGTAAGTCCTGAGGGCTCTATAGATGGGTGATGATGGGGGGGTAAGTCCTGTGGGCTCTATAGATGGGTGATGATGGGGGGGGGGGTAAGTCCTGTAGGCTCTATAGATGGGTGATGATGGGGGGGGGTAAGTCCTGTAGGCTCTATAGATGGGTGATGATGGGGGGGGGGTAAGTCCTGTAGGCTCTATAGATGGGTGATGATGGGGGGGGGGTTAAGTCCTGTAGGCTCTAT